>JAHWFP010033135.1:0-26085 GCA_023313725.1 Lithobius niger | reverse complement strand
AATTTAAGACTAAATGTATTCTTATCGACACTGATTCCAAAACAACAACAGTTATGTTTAATATTGTTGTTTTTATTATTATTATTCTTATTATAACACTTTTTAACATGTATTTATGTATAACGTTTACTATTATTTGTTATTATTAACCACTTTTTACCACTGAATTAGGGTTTTTTTTTAGCTGTACAATACTTTATTATTGAATTATGTTAACTTGTTATATTACTGCATTTAATATAAAAATTCATAAATGCACAAACGAGCCTTTGCGACCTCGAGCGTTGTACAATCCTTCGTAGCTGAATAAATTATTTTTATTATTATTATTATTATTATTATTATTATTATTATTATTATTATTATTTCTCATTGAGCATTTGTATTATCTGTAGAAGAACGCTAATTTGTAGGCCTATTTGCATACAAATTTTGTTATTACGTTTATCAGTGGCCGATATAGACCAACAATTGTTTTTTATTGAATTTTAATAAAACAGCTGTTTTTATTACATTTCTTAATAAATTTTATTTTCTAGCGTGCCATATTCAAAGAGAGCAATGGCACATTTTATAGGTTGGGCTTATTAGCTAGCAAAAAAAAACTATTATAACTGTAATATCTATTCATTGATTAAATAAATTATGAAACTTGAAAATTAATTACCATTTCTTCATTGGTAATCATCGCAAGTTCAGCGCAAAATTCACTTAGCAAAGAGCAATTTTGTCGAACAAAAATACGTCTTCAACGTTACAAGAACACAAGATTGCAATTATAGTGCTTCACAACGAAAGACGTATTTTTAGGACTTCATTGTTAGCAGGCGAAACTAGGCAGTGACACGTTTTTTTTAGGTAACATGACTCGTGCACCACAATTGATTGGGCCTGGTATTGCCGAAATGAGTTACATCGTAAATACCAATCGCTACAAACATTGTGTCCAGTAGGTCGTTCTCTAACAGCATAACACATATTCGACTTCAGTGTTAAATTTCATAATTTTCATCGCCAACACAAATTAGAACTGTGGTTTAATTACTTAATGCTAGCATTGCAATATTCACACCGTCGCAATTTTTATGTTTGAACTTAATAGTTTAATTAAATTTGGTTAATGTTTTTTGTCACCTGCCTCTAAATCCCAGAATTAAAGAAATCGTCGCTACCGTGTTTTCCCAATCGTCAGTTAAGTGCTTGCTTGAGTCAAGTGCTTTAGAAAATTGTTGCATCCGTACTATGCAATATTGTGACATCAAAGTAACGAAGTGAGAAGTAATTAATGGTAGTAATAAACGCAGAAACAAACTGGTTTTTCAACTGTGTTTCTTCTTCTATCAATATTTTATTATTGGCTCTAATCAACTATAGGTTACAGCCGCAAACAGGCTATCAATTCAACATTAAATAAACAAACACCTGCAGTTTAATTTCTCTTCAATCTAACATTGAATTTTTTTGTCACAAACATGCAGAGCACTTTAATGTCATTTGACAGCTGCTATAGTAACCACTTACATATAGCTCAAGTAGATTCTGTATTTACAAATTTTAGCCGATAATGTGAATAACAATAGGCCCACAATAAGTTCAGAAGTCGTAAAACATAGGTGATTATCAATCAATCAGTTTGACAATCATCTATGATGTTTTACGACTTCTTAACTTTTCGTATTGTTGTTTTTCACATTGTCGAATATAAATATGTAACTGCACGCCTAAAATTCTAACAGCTACAGCCGCAAATAGTACTTATAGCTTAAAAGCACAGATTTACTGTGTGTGTTCATTTAATAATACATTCCTGGGACTGGCAATAAAAACAGCCGTTAAAAAACAGGGGAAAACCACACCATCGTCACGGTCTTAAAAACCCAAATCTATAGAACCCAATACTTAACGGTTTTAAACTTCTTTACCACTATACGTTAAAGCTAGTACACATGCTTTAACGTAGTGCTAAATGTGTTAAAACCATACGCCCCATAATGTATATGGCCCATAACCGATGGTGTGAACTATTAGAAGCGTACTTGCGGGTTAGGCCTATTTCTCCATTCGTTATGGTGGCCACGTGCGATCGACGGCTGGTAGCAGGGATGCCATTCTGCGAATTTGTAACGCTACGTTTAACCTGCAGCGTAAACCGTCACCGTTCTGTTGCAACTGGCGTGTTCGAGCGGAGTGTTTTTGTCGTCATGGCTTTTGTCCCAAATAACAGTGGTTAGGCTTAACGTCCATCACAAGTATCTAAGCATAAGGCTGGAGAACTGTAGTGGCATAAACAATGTTGTTGATTGGTGTATTAAACGCTACAACTAATAAATATTATAGCAGGAGTGTATTTATAGTGGTTAGGCTTATCGCCTAGTGGGAGTTACGAAACAAAACTGGCCATCGTAATACCACTTTGTTGACATTGTGTTTAGGCCTGCTGATGCATATTTTTTTTTTTTAAACAGATATCAATCACGTAAACGTATACTTATATAATATATGCGTATGTATGTTTATGTTATTTACCTGTGAAGCCGATGGGTAGGTGTATCCGAACTGTGGGTAGGACATTGCAAACCCCGGGGGCTGACGATGCGGAAAGCACCCACTTCAAGAATCGTAATCCTTTTCAAGAGGTTTGGGATCTGTTGGCGTTGACTGATGATTTCGAGGCGGAGCTGGTGAGGCGCGGGGTGCTGAAGCGTACACGCTAGTGTGGTCTGTCCCAGGCTTCAAGGCCGCATGGTGCGCCCTCCTCCACCTCAAACCTCAAAAAATCCACCGAATTTCCGCACAGTTGACGGCGAAATCTTGCAAGACAATGGCGGAGGATTGTCTGTGTAAAGCAGCACCCGCTGGAAGTTAATGTTTTTAAGTCTCTCCCCTATCTGTGTCTGCACCCACTTGGAACTACGGCAACGGTGGGTAGATGGGTAGCAGGCGTCGTTCCAGGCAGCGTCGTCGTCATGTTCGGTAATGGTGGCCCGTAGCCGCCGCCAGACATCGCCACTCAACGCGGCAGCCACTCTCCCTCAATGTCCGTGCTCGCCGGTTCGCTCGCTCGGCTCCACAACACCCGCTTCGTTTGCTTTATCGCTCCACCGCGTCGCTTCGGACGGCGGTCAGTCGAACGTAGCCTAGCCGCGACCACGGAGCCAGCGACCGGCCACAAACGCAGTAGCCAATGGGCGGCTACAGTGACGCGCCGAGGCAATGGACAAAGCCCTTCCCCCATTGGCTGGGCGGCCTTATCGTCGTATGTGACGCGTCGTCCCATTGGCGAATGCCTAAACGACGCCCATCCCCCTGGGCGTCTATTGACAGCTCGCGGGGAGAGAACCCCACCTTATTAATCCAGCCTGTTGCCTGAAGCACAAACCAACTAGAAACATGATTAGAGACACCCCTGATGAGAGGGAGGGGAAATACGTCAGGGGGTAAAAGAAAATGGGGGAAGAGGGGTCTCCCAAACCTACACCTCCCCCCCCCCCCCCCCCCCCCCCCCTGGGCGGGGGGAAAACCCCCGGGGGGGAAAAACAAAGGGGGGGGGGGGGGGGGGGGTCTCCCAAACCTACACACCCCCCTCCCCGCTTTCTTCCCCCACTGCTACCCCCTTTTCAAGTTTAACAAACTTGTACAAATACGTTTTCAAATATTTGCATGTGTTGTTGCATGTTTGCTGTAGGGTGTATTCTACATCTGTAGGGCTCTACACAAATACAAATTAGGACGTAAGGAAAACGTACTACTTTTAGCCAGAGGCGCATACCAATTACAATAATTATGTCTAAACAAGTATAATCATAGCGGTGTTTGAAGGTAATTGAATTTGAAACGGCCAAACATTTCGAGTGCCGCAATTAAACTTTCAAGGTTAACTGGTTCACCCCTCGTTAAACGGCTATCGCCCGTGGGGAGTATCGAAGTGGCATCAACGTGTATTGCTATCGTCTCTTCCGTATTATAGAGCACTTACAACGTTGGCCGAGAGAACGAAACGTGCGAGGGCCGACTATTTGATACGAAAATTACATGTCAAAAACTGCCTGCTGTCTGTAAGTATGACTCCCCCAGCAAACCGTTTGCTAAATTCCACATTAGCAGAAAAGTCAATACAGTAAATAGCGTGCACGCTATAGGTGCAAGCATAATCTCCGATGGTTCCTAGCCCATTAAAGTATTGGTGTCCTCAAAATTGGGCGGCCGATATGAATGAGTAATTTAGTTTCAGGTTTAGAAAGACTAATTTAGTTTTAAGTGCGGGCCTCGGAAGGTCATTCAAATTGTTTTAAATTGTTTTCGTCGATTGTTTATCTTGATTACTACTACTTAATGCCTGGAACAATGAAGAATCAGCAATAATTCGAGCCGAGACACGCTAAATGTAGACACACGCTAGTGTGTTGTCTAATAGACATGGGACGGACCATAGATAAATATGTGTTCCTAATGCTCCTTTTTTTTTTACATACATAATTGTGCGGATAATGTACATACACGTGATAACCCAGACCATACCAAAAACAATAAAAAAGAAGAGAAAAAAAATTAACTGAACGAAAAACGGCATCGCCATTTAGATAAAAAAAAAACATTACAGCTTGTATCCCCGTGGCACTCATAGCTGTGAACGGACACAAATAAAAAACGGATTAGAGTTGGCTCGAACGAAATTTGAACTCCAATTCCAGGGAACAAGGATTGTGCATACTTACTCATAACTAATCAAACAAACAAAACAGTTGGATATTTCACATTAAAAATACACACACACAATTCAAACATAAACATGAAGGAGAACTAACGCCTCAACAAAACGCCTACAAAATTGAAAAATAAAAAATTCACATAAAAAACACATAATCACTTATACGAAATTGAACGAAAACAGAATACCGACAAACACAAACACAGGCAAAACGAACTTCCTCAACAAGAAAGAGTCTACCTGTTTCAAAATTATAAATGCTCACACACAATGCAGTCACAAGGAACAGACCGAAAATATAAAACAACAAACAAACAAAACAAAAAAAAAACAAAAAACATGACGCATTTCAAACTAAATTGCATTCACTTTCTGACGTTATCAATGAGTAGAGGTCGACCGAATTTCGGTTTCGATATTTTGGTTTCGGACCCGAAACCGGCTAATTTTCGGTTTCGGTTCTGGTTTCGGCCATGAAGTTAATAGCCCAGTTTCGGTTTCGGCCGAAACCGACTTCGGCTGAATCCTATGCTTCAGTTTCGGTGAAGCCGAGATTGACCACTTCTACCTCCTGGCAGTATCCAATTTCCATACAGACTAACTAGACTGCTTGCATCTGCCATACCCATGCCAATTAATAATAAATACAATTTTTTTTAGATCCAAATTCGAACATATTTATAAATGGCTTCGTTGCACTGGAGTGTATTTATGCTTTCATTTGTCTTTATTTATATTTTCAAGCAAAGCTCTTACTTATTGAATGAAGCTCTTTTCCGTGCTCTGGACTGACACGAATAATATAAGACTAGTTTTAAATTTAAAAAAAGGAGTAGTGACCAAAAAAATATGCAACCGAAAGTCCTGAAGTCTTATCGCAAGACTGAGAAGTTTCTTTTTAATTCTAAAACATTATTATTTTTTTAGAGAGGGGGGAGGAGATGGTGGGAGGCCGTGCGTGAATTTTCTTAGCCTAGGGGTGGAAAATGAGAATTTAACCAGGGCTCTGCCTCCCGGTCCAGACTATGACTACGAAAAAAAACACACATTCATAATTTTAAGATTTTATTCCTGCTTTTTGTCAAATTAATAAAATTGATATTATTCATGTTACGTTTTGCTTCCGGTTCCGGTAGTGGTTTCGGTTTCGGCCGAAACAGATTGAGCGATTTCGGTAGTGGTTTCGGTTTCGGCCGAAACCGAATTGCCAGTTTCGGTAGTGATTTTGGTTTCGGCTGAAACCAAATCTCTGGTTTCGGCAGTGGTTTCGGTTTCGGCCGAAAGTGAAAAAATTGGTTTCGGTCGACCACTATCAATGAGTAAAAACAATCTTTGTTCCCTGGAATTGGAGTTCAAATTATAGCTCGTTTCGTTCAAGTGAACTCTAATCCGTTTTTTTTTATCCCTCACAGCTGTGAGTTCGATAGGGATACGAGCTCTAATGGATTTTTTTTCGAAACTGCGAAGCCGTTTTTTGTTCAGCTAATGTAGGCCTAAGTAACAATTTAAGTAAATTTAAGTAAAAGTGCCTTTAGAACTGGGACGACGATGTCCAGACCACTACTGATGATCAGTTTAAAAAATAAGTCAAGCCAAATTTTGTTTTGTAGACATTAAACTTAGAGAAAAATTTTTTTTAAATTTGTCGATGATGAATCGCAGCCTGCCTGTATATAGACTAGCCTATTTGGCAACGTATGTGGTTGAAATATTAGATCAAATTGTGTACTTGTAAAATGCCGCTAAACGTGTCCTAAATATGACTGAAACCCCACCATTTTCTCTTTATTCTTGGCTCCTAGATCACACATTGCCTTCTGCTAAGTTCGTTTTGAAACTTAGCTTTTGTTGCGCCGTCTAATTGATCACTTATCGTCACTTACTGATATTGTGGCGAGGGGTAATCGTCTAACTGAAAAACTCGGTGTTGTCAGTTAAGCTTGAGTGATCACCATTCGGACCACAAACTTAGTGGCAGCCATTTTCGCTCTGATATCACTACTTTCTATGGCAAAAAACTTGATGGGTCCCTTTATACCCTTATGGGGTTTTTGTATGATATCCATTATACGATATTCAGTGTAGATGATTTTCCAGATTTTTTTTATTTTGCCAGATATTAGTCAATTATCCCATTAGACGACTTTCCAGTTAGGGCGCGTTTAGGCGACTCGCCTTTGCATTCTCGCAGGTAGAACTCAATCGCGACGGCAAAAGTGGCATTGCCATGGTAACAACGCTAAACGGATTAGCTAAATCCGACATCGTTTGATTAAATACTTGCAGTCTTATAATCCGTGCCGATAATATAAAGAATTCCTCATGACGAAACAATTTTCCCAAACGCTTCTGAACTCACGCTATTTGCCGTTTTCGTTGCGAGGCGGCAGACATAAAACCGCCACCATGTTGGTATTTGAGGTGTATTCTAGCTTTTAGCTGCGAGAATGCAAAAGCGAGTGGGGGTTGCGTAAACGTGCCCTTAGACTTGGACGCTCTATGAACGATATATCGCTTACGTGCCCAGTTCAAAGCGGGTTGTCATCAGTGAGTGATATCATCGACTTCCTGGAATTCAAAATCCGCGAGTCCACGATTGCCTCAAGCTTGAATAGGTTAGCCATCGATATGTTACGGTTGTCTGAGAAAACGACACGTTGGGATTTAAAAACAGGCGACGGACTACAGCAGTAATAACAGGTCCTCTTTTGCTTATCGCGATAGGGAGTCGGGGGAGTATTCGGATTAACGTCATTTTTAACTGCTAAGGTCGTAATAATTCTATTAGGTACACGCTAGACAAATGAAAATATACGGTACCTTAACCCCTTATTGCCTTATTGCTACCATATACAAGTCGTTTTGCGTGTGTACGTGTGTCAATAACGCGAATCGATCTCGCTTCCTCTAGGCTTTGAGACCACGGCCATGACCACTCGCCTGTGATTGGCTCGTTTCTCTCGATTCCAGGGAACCCTCACGAAACCAAATTTTCGCTTTTAGCTTTTCGTCTTTGTGTTTTTACGTGGGCGCACGTCCGTGCCTTAATAAACAGTTAATTACAAGGTAAAGCGTTCATAAGCCGACAGTATTAATGCCGTCTGCCTAATTTATATGGTATACCTTGTGTGACAGAGCACGGTTGCAATTTGGCTCTATTATCAAAGGATTAAAAAAATTAAGTGTATTTGTTAAGTCGTTCATGTTATGAATATCACCATTTTCGGGTTCGTCTAGTGACTCTATAGTTTAATTGCAGGAGCAGCTTGTGTGTACTTGTAAAGTATGTCTGGCCATGGCCAACTCCTGCACATGGGCAGTTCAGGACTTCCGGATCCAGAAGTTTGCAGCGAATTCCAGATGTTGTAAACGGAAGTTCCTACTGCCATTTTCTCTGGCAACCTAACTAGTTGCAGAAGCCCTGGGACTTTACTTCTTCAGTCTATACCACACGCCATGGCTGTTTGCTGTGACGTGCATGCATATCACGTGACTGGGCTAGTCCAATCAGACGGCCAAACAGCCGTTGTTCTCGTTCGTCATTGGCTAACTCGTGGTGACGTCACGGCAAACAGCCATTGCGCATGGTTTAGGAGCCATGCTATACGGTCACCGTTTCGAAACTTACTTGAATTTAACTCGTACATTTTATTTATTTTTTTGTTACCCAGTCAAACAGATTCAATGCTGTTCGTCATTTTCAAGCTTAAAACCTTATGTCGTCTTCCACGTTTTTATTCATTTACCCTCTTCGTCAACTAAAAAAAGATCCACTACGAAGTGAGGTCCAATTTACCTGATGATAACCATCTTGGTGGAAATGTGGGGAAGGGATATTAGCAATATCCCCTATGTCACTTGTTTACGTCGTGTGAATATCTAAGGCTTACGGATTCGTGGAGTGGCTGGTGTTGAGTGCCCCAATAGGAATTTCCTGGGAAAAACTGGCCGTCTCCGTCCCGAAATCCTAGGTGAAATTGGTTTTAGAAAGTGCGTTATGAAAATGTAAAAAGTATCCAACACTCAGGTTCAGCCTATACACTCAGCCTTGAAGAGCAAATACACGGATCTTTACATTTCAGAGCCTATTGGTTCCATTATTGGTTCCATTGGCTAAAATCGAGGTTCGGTTCGCCAGAAGTTCGCCACATTTGGTGGAAGTGTGGGCAAAGGACTTCATTTCTTTTTTCTTTTCTTTTTTTAATTCAGAGACGGCTGGCCTTGACGCCGTTCTTGAATAGTCCCTGAATCAAAGTCCCGAAAAAATTTGTTATCCTTATATTCGGGATTTTATAGGGTTACTTTTTGTCCTCGAATCCAGGACCTCAGGTGACAAACAAATTCTGGAAATTTGTACCGCTCCGCTTGTTAGCATAGGCCACTGCCACCACACTGACCGACAGGATCCGGACGGCCTGCCCCATCATGAACCTTAGCATTTAAATGGAGCAACAAAGCTATTTTTAAATTAAAGTGAAATTCTTAACTTATACGTTAAAAATTGTTTAGTTAAATTCTAGACCTACGAAGGAAGGTTTTCAAATCGTGGCGACGATGGTCTAACTGAAACACAGCAAATCAAACTGCAACTATGCACCATTTACTATTTCAGGCGACATCATACGATAGCGGGAATAACAGGGAATAATCGCTCTAGGAATCTAAAAAAAATAAAATAATGTAACTTAATTTTGAAATCATGTCAGTTATGAGCTAACAGAAGAAGGCTAGACCAGCTAATGAAACAACAAACTGGATTTTTTAGTTTCAAACTGTGCACGAGTTTTGCTAAGTTAATTGATACAACGAATTCAAACGACGAAACTCGGTGGAAATGCGTAAGTTTTGTTTTGTGCATATTTCAGTGGCGCACCCTGAGGGGGGCAAACGGGGGCACTTTCCCCTCCCAAGACCTGAGATTGACAGTAAAACTGAGCAATTGCAAGAACCTCGATTTTTTTTTCTACTGACATCGTAAGGCCCTGCTTTTTCGCCTCAAGTAGGGTAACATTAGTGGTTTATATTAAAATGCTTTCAACAACTCAAATACGTTCTGCAGCCCAGTATTTCCTCTCAAATCCCTCCGCCCCCTTCCCCCTAAGTACGAAAAATTATTTACATCGAAGCAGAACAAATAAGTAAGGAATTAACTGACTGAAATTTCTCAAATTAACCTTCTAAACTTGCATGGAAAATCACTGAAACTGTTCAAAATACGTTAGTTTTTCGGACACATTTTCATGTTTTTTTCTGCCCCTTCCAAAATAAATTCCTGGGTGCGCCACTGGCATATTCTGTTTATTTTTCTGCACGAACTAAGACACCTTTTAAGTCATGGTGGTGATGGGTTAACAGCAGAAGGACTATAAGCAAACAAAACGCTACCTCACTTTTCAGGTTTCCCAATTAGGCTTGACATTTTTCCGAATGTGATATTCAGTATTCAGTATTCATTCAGTACTGTGCATTCAGTATTCATGCATACAGGAATTTGTGGTGTACATTTTGTTAAGAGTTTGCCTTCCCCAGTCGCTACGGCCCTGCAGTTATTACATCCTTAAAGCAACATACCGCCTGCTTTATAACCTTCCGCCTGCCTTATAATAGCTACACGCCGATCGCTTCCACGCATTTACCAAAGTCAAGGTCAACTGAGATAGTAGCTTCGTTCCACGCAGCGAAAAACGAAGCTACTATCTCAGTTGGCATTGCGCCTAATAGACAAGCCAGTGTGAACGCATTAATTGTGTCGTTACAAGCCGGAATGATGCTCGTATTTTAAAATCACAATTTATAATTTTCTAGACTATTGTCTGTCCTATAATTTTGCTTCGGCGATCTATTGGAATAATTAATTTTAATTTTTACTGCTTTAGACTTTTAGAATTTTGATCTCATAGTAATTATTAGCAAACGATTAAAATTAGTACATGTGCACGCACAGATAAAACTTCAAGGTCATTGTAAGCGCGCAATGGATCATATAGGAACGGGTCGTTCGTAAATGTAGTTAACAATATTCAACGGAAAATCTCGTAGACGCCACATTTTAAAACGGATTTTTAGCAAGGGAAAGACTAACGGTAAGTAAATAGACCTTTGGGGCCGTACTTGATGTGGAGGATCGAGGAAAATGGCGCTGGGAGGTATATCCCTTGTAAAAAAATATTGTCGCCGCATTAAAAACAAAAATGAAGGATTAACCTCGGCGATCGATGTTTACACGCCAAGAAACGAAAGGAATGTACAAGTTAGCCTTTTTCTATTATAACTAAGTAAACTTATAGGTTCCTATTCATCGGGCGACAGCTGCAGCTTCTAGCGCCGTCTACCATTATTTAATTCTATGTAGCACTCGATTTCAACAAGCGAAGAAATGCGCCAAGAAATTTTTTTCACGCAACAAACAAGCCACGTGCATCCTTTTAAATTATTGAGTGTATAGTTAGTACATCCACGGTTATTACCATGGTTACCTGGACTATAGGTGTAAGTTTAGAATTAAGCTATAGTAGAGTGTATGACTGCACAGGTCCTGCTTAGATTTTTAATTAATATAATCTGTAATCTGTGCATCCACGTGTACCAGAGAGCAAGCGGTCAAGGTTAACGGTATCACTGTCACTAGATGGCACCCATCTAGCGGTTCGAAATCTGCGTTTCAAAACGGTCGATATATAGAAAAAAAAGCACCCGTGATGACGGTAGGCTTAACTTTACGGCTTGCTTCCTGGTGCACGGGGACACGCCAACTATGCTTCAGTAGTTAAGGAGGCACGTGGCTTGTTTGTTGTGTAAAAAGGAAATTTATTTGTGTTTTTCTTCGCTTGTCGAAAGTAATAAGGGCTAGACAGACCTGGATAGCGGTAAATGGCTATAGATGCTGCAGCTTGTCATGTGGTGGCAATCCCCCTTTAAGTGTAAATTCAGAGTTTTCACATAGCCCCACTCCATCTGTACGACACAACATTTAAGAAAAAGAGAACCCTACAGCAGCAAAGTGCATGCAGACGATATCAGGAGTGATATAAAGGTGAGCCGGTCGGGGACCTTGACGGAGTGTCCACGACGCTCCTTGTCTCGTACTGGGTCGAGACCCCCTGTAGCCTATTGCAGACTAGGCCTATAGTCGTCACTATTTTCTGGAATATTGCACATTAAAAATACGTTGTGTAAGTTTTAACTTAATAAACAGGTGCAAAAAATGCCACTCGTGCTCCCATCAATTGCGAAATATACTAGACACACACACAAAAAAAATATAGTGTACAATGCTTCGATTGGAAAAGTATTACAAGATACGGAATAGAACTTCATGGATTTGCGTCGGAGTACTTGATCGAAAGAATACAAAAATTGCAAAATAAAATTATTAAAGTTTTATTTGGATATGAAGGAAAAGTACAAGAAAATCAATGACATTTTTAAAGAGTATGAAATATTAAAAATTATAAAACTCAGAGAATATAATAAACAAAAAATTATTACATAAATAAATTTAAAATCTATAATAAAGAGAAAGGAATAGAACTAAAGAAAAAATAAACAAACATTCTTACCACCGACATATGGAATAATAAATATGGGGAAAGAATTAGAACTTGTTTTATACCATTATATTTAATGAATGGCCAAAAGATATGTTAGAGCACACCAATTTAAAAGATTTCAAGATAAAAATAAAAAATAGTGTGCTAAAAGAAGCATAATTGCAATAGTTAGAAACTAACAAGATAATAAAAATAAAATACCCATTTGCAAATTCGTTAAATAAACCTATAATATACCATATCAAAAACCAAAACTGGTAAAAGGGGCCGCCAAGTTCTGAATGGTTCGGCCCTTCAAACGAGTGATATCAACACACCAAAACATTCGCTAAGTTAATCGCACCGCTTAATAGTTCGAAGGCTAAAAGAAAACTAGAACATTGCTACTTTCGGTAGCAATGTTCCAGTTTTCATTTAACATCCAAAGTATTATTCGGTACGATTAAGTTGGCGAGTGTTTTGGTATGTTGATATCACTCCTTTTAAAGGCCGAACCATTCGGAACTTGGCCGCCCTTTTTACCAGTTTTGGTTTTTGATATGATATCACTCCTTTTTTTTTAATTGTGTATTGACTCAACTCCACTACCGTGCAGATGTGTAATAAAATGCCACTTCTACAAGGCAGTGTTAAATCAACTGGAGCTAGGAAAGGAAACCCACAGCTTCACTCCCAGACATTATTATGACAAAAGGATGGAGTACGACACGATAATTACAGCACGTACACTCCCTTTCCCCGCATAACAGATTCAGTTAAAAGTCGAAACGAAGTACATAAAAAATACTTAAACGATGATTTCCGGTAAGTATTGTAGTTTAATTCCTGTTCTACAGTACAAAAGCTTACCCTTGTTCCCGATTTTGGAGGTAGGAAAGAATTTTGCTGCTTTGGATATCGTTTCAAACCAGTTTTTTTTTACACGGACACTGCTGCAGACTGCCGGTGAAATATTGTAACTTATTACGTCACCAACGCTTCTGCCAAAGAATTTTGTGGTATTTGGCATCTATGGTCTAAATAAATCAGTAAAACCTATAGGTGGTCAGGTATTGCCCCACCTTTTTGAGACTTTAGTCAAACAAATGCTTGTATAGATTAACTGGCTCATTCGAAACTTGAACGCGCAGGGGATATATAGGTATGAATTTGTGAGATTTAGGTTTAAGTCGAGGAAGAAAGAAAATATGTGATTTTTTTTTTTCCTTTGCGTTTGCGAAACAATAGCGGAGCTTGGAACAAAGGTATGGTAAGATTTGCACTAAATTGTACATTTTGTTTAGATGGGGAAGGGAGTGGGGCATAGGAGAACATGAAATTGTAAAAAAAAAATCGCAACTGTGTTGACAAACTTAGTGACTAAGTGGGTGATGAAAATGGTGAATGCTGGGTCTTCTTACCGCGGCGGAATCTTGGAAGGACAAGCTTAGCAAGCTTCCCTAGACTAGACCCATAGCTGAATCATCGCGTCCGCCGTAACACTTCGCTCTGGATCCACGGGTGGAGCCGCACAAGGACCCCTTCTGGATCACAAAGGCCTTATAACCATCGTTAGAATAATTCCACGGTGCAAATGACTGAAGGAGGCCACTTCCGCTTCGCACTTCCGGTTTTGTTGTTGTTGTTGTTAATTCCTTTTAGCTAAGTTTTGGACGCTGAACCTAATGGCGGAAACCGGTTGTCTCTGTCTGGTACCGTTCCAGAGTTGAAAATAGGCGACGCAAGAACAACGTCGTTGATGTAGTCTACCCAGATTTTGATGTACAGAAGACTGAAAATAAGGTCTGGAGTCGTTTTTGACACCCCCCCCCCCCCCCCACCGAGAGATGTCCCCCTCAAGCTCAAAGCGATATAACAGTGAAAAAATAATAATTTTTTTCTTTGTCCTTTTTAGGTGTATTTCATGAAACTGAAGTTGAACCCCTTCAAACCCTGTTAAATACAAAGGGTGGAGGGGGGGGGAGGAGGGGGAGTACAAAGAAAACACCATTGCGAGTGACCCGTGTTTTTATATTGTGGCTATGGAAATTATGACTGAAAGATACTCCGAATATTTTCAGGGCCGGATTAAGGCTCGTAGAGACCTGGTGCTTAAGGTTTATTGTGCCGCGCCCCCCCCCCCCCCCCCCCCCTACCCCAGTCCCGCAAAAAGGGGCTTAATACATGGATTTTAACAACTTGTCGGTTAAAGGTGAATTTTTTCTATTTAAACTAGCACCTTATTTTATTTTTCCTGTGACCGTGAGGCACCCTTGAGGCCCTTATCCTGCCTGTGGCCGATGCTTCAACGCCCAAAGCACCCCCCTTAATCCGGCCCTGGATATTTTAATTGTGTTAGTATTCATAAAAAAAAAAATTCTTTTAGTATTCGTTAAATAAATTCTGAGCCAAAATTAACCCATCTATCTGCACGCAACATTTTGACAGTAGATAGGCTAGACCTACAGAATTGAAAGACTTAAAGGAACAAAATAGCGTTCAAATTTTGTGAATCGTAGACTACAGCCCTTCATACTTTCTACCATTGTGGGCAATTAAGTACCACGATGTTGGAGAAGTACGGGTTGTGTGCCTATTCGTGCTGGAAATAGTTGTGGTACACCTGCACATGTGCGTTACACGGGGTTGAAAACTGCTTTTCGATTCTAAACACGATATTTGTGTAGCCAACTCCATAGTTGTACACTTGACAGTGTTTATCTTTTTCTTCTTTACAAACATCTGTTGCAGCCATAAATTGTAATGGTTATTATTATTATTATTATTATTATTATTATTATTATTATTATTATGACACCCTCCTCTATGCTACCCCTCGTTGTATAACCAAGTTGCAAAGATGGCTAGCCAGCGCTCTGCATGAATTAAGAAGGTGTTTACCACTGGAGATGTCGATACACTCCTTTACACAGCCTTTAAGGTGTATGTCAGGCCTACATCTTGAGTTAGCAATCCTGTTTGGTCCCCTTACTTGAAGGGAGGCATAAACCTAATTGAATCTGTACAGCGTCGCTTCACCCAAAAAAATCTTTTGTTCTTTGCCTGTTATTAAGAAACCCTACTGAAGTGCCTATGGCCTCGGCCAGTAACAAGTGTCCTGAAATTAAAAAAAAAACCAGTTGATATGCCAAAATATACTGGATGAACATGTTCAACCTTTGCCTTTGTCTTTTTAACTGAACTTAAGAAAATAAGATCAATCAAAGGCTACATAGATGATGATTTTCTCGTATACAGGATGCTTATGGCCCTCTCTGAACAGGCCTCTAGCGAAGAGCCTAAGTTTAATTCTTACAAGGAATTGCGTAATGCGTTTAAGCATGTTTCCCACCTACCCGGCCCCCCCCCTACCCCCAAAAAAAATAGTCGCCTAATCTCTTGCTTGCGTTAAACTTACCAAGGGCAAAATGAGAGCTTTGACTCATTCTTTCAATGCTGCGAGTCAATATTAACAGTTAGACAATACCTATTCTACTGAAGAGGTTCTATATAGACGTAATACAAGAAAACTTGAATGAGCGTTTTCAACCTAATACGGTTTGAGAATTTGGTTGAATTCTATAACCACGCTACGAAAATGGTAGTGTACAACTTATGCGCAGAGCTTGCTAATTTACTAACTTCATCTGAGTGCACCATCCCAGTTAAGTCAAACTCGATTACGTTTACGTCGCGTTCTGACAATGGTTATAGGCTTCGGGACTCACTGGGCTTCTAGTGATATGCTTGACCAGTTCGAATAAACGACTCGAGTGGGACGTGACGTCATAAGACAATAGCCAAGAGTCATGACGACACAAGCCCCCCTTTTACATCCTTCTCTCAGCCAACTACATTTCAAAAACTGCTTTTATGCATAAAATGCATAGGCAGTTAAAAAGTAGGCTTACCGTCAAACTCCTACGCGTGTAAGGAAGAAAATGATCCAGATAATAACTCTTTTTCCTCTATCCAACCTTGCTATAAGTATGGAAGCATGAGCCACCCCCCCCCCACCCCCCCCCCTTTATTTTGAATGCCACTTTGGTAGATAAAATCAATGAAGAAAAAAATATTAGAACAGTTCTAAATACTGATTCAAGGGTGCCGAATTCAATATCAGCCTGACGGATCACATTATGTTATTTTTATTAGATCAGTCGGGACAGGGGTCCGAAACGTAGTGAAGAATTTTAGTGACAAATTTCATTGACAAATTTTCTAGTTGCCCTCCCCCTTTTTTTATTATGCCTTCCCCCCCCCCCCTTTATTTACCAAAATCTGCCTACTTCCTAGGATTGTTTACTATAATGAATTTGAGAGCGAAATTTTCCAAGCCAGGGCCAAAATAATGGGAGTTAAGCAATTCCCCCCCCCCCCATATTTTCGGCTCTGGTTTAGAACATTTCTTAAACCGTTCCCCGCCCAACAATACTCTGGGTCTGAAAAATAGGCATCTTTTGGAGGCAGAACGAAACTACAGTAAACCGAAGAAAAAGAAAAGATTATTGAAATAGAGTTTTCAGATTTTCAGATAAAATCGGGTAACCAGTAGAACCTTTCAGCCTTACACCTACTTTATATTTTGTCTTCGATATGCTCCTGCTCCAAACAGTAGTAGCAAAATTAAATCAAAAGTAAAACTTAAAACAAAAGCTTTACTACAAGTAACACAGTAAAGTCGCGCCACCTTTAAGTTCACAATTACGGCTTACTGAACTACATGTTGCATGACTTCTTGCGTATGATTTTATTTTTATGGTTGGCATAATTCCGGTCTTTTTGCAGCGATTGGCGTCTGCTTATTTCTGAACGTGTAAAAATGTAAATTAAAATTATGCTAATAAGTTTTAAACCAAGTGCAGAAAAAGTATTTAAAACCATGCGCAATTGCTGTTTGCCGTGACGTCACCATGAGTTAGCCAATGACGAACGAGAACAACGGCTGTTTGGCCGTCGGATTGGACTAGCCTAGTCACGTGATATGCACGTCACACCAAACAGCCATGGCGTGTGGTATAAGTGTGACTCAACTTCAACATAGACAATTCCACGATTTAATAAATGCAAATAAATGTAGAACGTGGAAGTGTCCATGTTGTAACTATTGCTTGATATTCCATCCCCTGTCATAAGGTTGTCTGGGAGAAAGTACGGAAAAGTTGTGGGTTTCGTTTCCTGGTAACAGGACGATCGGTTACCCTGAAAAATATTCTCAGCACTTTTTTTTTTTTTTTTTTTGCTTTTCTTTGTTTCTTTGTAGCATGTTTATTTATTTTTACTGTTGTTATTATTGTTTCTACGTTGCACCTTAACTTTACATTTATTAATAATAATTGTAATAATTGCATTTGCTAATAATAATAACTTTACAGTCGCTATTAATAAAAATAGTAATTTAAAATAGTAGTAAAATGGTAATACAAATAGTGATAAAAATGGTAGTTAAATTAGCTAATTAAAATTGTAACTTTACATTTGCTTAAACGGTGGTAATAATTTTATACTGCTATTATTGTAATTTTTTTTGGGTCTACGATGCATCCAGACTTCGCATTTGTTTCATAAGATTTGTAATTCTTGTGTTTTTTTAGTTAATTTTTATTATGGTAGCCAACACACCACACGCAAGCATTAGCTCTTGTTGGGCGAGGGCACATACGGAGTTTTGTACCGTTTGCATGGTTCAATAAACCAATATTCTAGTATAGGGCAGTGACACGACGTAGTATTATTGTGTATAACTCTATGGTGGAGCCAGTAACTAAGTTAGCTGCAAGGAGCACTGGAGGGAGAAAGGAAGATCGTCTTATTGAAGCCAATGCTATTAGACTGGGTTTCCTAAGCCTATAACGCGCGATTTTTGTTGTTGGAGAAAACAACGTTCTTTTCAAGCCTAAGAAATCCGCTCTCAAAGCACTGTCTTGACTAGATGTGCCGTTTTTTCCGTTACATTTTAATCTAGTGCACCTTGTAGCTATTACCTCCAAATGGTGTCTCGTAGCCAATATGACGTCACTTGACGCTGCTCAATTCTAAAATATACTAATCGGTTCAACATCGATGGAATCTTATTTTATCAAATCAGCGCCTAAAACGCGTCAATTTGCTAGCATGCGCGTGAATTGGAGTTGACGCAGGAGGCCAAACACGCGATTTCTATATCCCAGTCGGCCTTGGCTTGAAGAGGCCATCTGCCTCACCGCTTCAGGCTCGTTAAACACTGTTGCATAGTATACGAGATGCCACATGTCAGGACTAATCGCAGCACTTGTGCGCTGTGTAGGTTTTAGCGTAAGGGCGCATTTATGCAAGGATTCACGACGTAAATTTTCTCGCTACAACAAGCTTATACTGGGGTACTGAAACTCCTCGCTGCTTAGCGCCTTGACCAGGGCAAGCGGCTTTCGAGTTGTCTACCACGTTGTTGGCAACGACGCGATATGCATGCGGCATGACAGCTTCGATTTATGACAATTTTTTTACTGCAGTACAAGACGCGGACTGGTTTCGGAATGCCGGCATTCGATGGTTTGTTTTCGATTCGATTACCCCGATTCGGACGCCATGTTGAATTTTGAATTCTCGCTACGCGTAGCTATTTATGCTACCGTCGTTCTGATCACTGCCAGAAACTGTTCTTTGTGCGAGAATAGCAAATTTTGGTAACAGCGGGAAATGGCAACAGTTCTGTAGCTCAATGTTTAAAATTACTGTTGTACTTTGTTCTTTATCCTTGTTGTTATTTATAATACATTTAATCTGTTATGTGTTGCCTCATTCATTTAGTAGTAACTGGGAACTAATCATAAATAATAATGGTTAACTATGGCAATGTTAGAATTTCTCGGTGCATAAACGCGCCCTAATAGAAAGGTGCGAAAATACTTTCCCATTACGTTAAAACCTATACAGCGCATTTTTAACGCGAGTTATCCTATAAAATTGTTACGTTCCACATTTGGTCGCGGACACTGAGCGAGAGATGGAACATGCGGTAATATAATCACGGACACTCCGTCCAGCCCTACACGGTCTCTCTTTTATGTCACTCCTGACAAATCTTAAGAAAAAATAATTATAGAAGGGCTTCTAAAACCCCGTTACTGCAAAGGTGAATGGGGAATAGGCATAATGGGTTACTTTTTCCTTACTAAAACACGATGACAGTGCGTGTTGACATTTGCACATTTGCACGTAATTAGGCGCATTTATTAAGCTTAATTCGGGTTAGCAAGTACCCATGTCAGGAATTTTTTAATTTTTTCAGGAGGTACAGATGTATGATAAGAGCTATCTATATTTTGGGGTTTGTTTAACAGCTCTCTAATGTTTGGCGTAATGGCAACCCGGACTAATGAACCGTGACCGAGGTTGGCGCTAATGACCTAGCTGTCGACGTGCCATTAAGCCTCAATTCCCCCGCCCCCTAAGCAAAAGATACATACTTAGAAAGGCCAGACTATGTAAAACACGTTAAGTAATTTTTTCACAAGGCTCGAAGTAATCAGAAAATCAAAGGCAAAACCCCTCGCACCCTAGTTAACAACATAGTCAATTCTAAGAAAAGAAAAAATGGTGAACGAGCGTCTAACATAAGACTAAAATCCCATTGTGAATTTCCAGAAACCCATCAGTTAAACTGGCATATTCATCACCGCAGTGCGCAGACGGCATAAAATAATAACAAGACAGCCACGCACAACGTGTTTTTGTGTAGTTAACTATGGATTTTGCATGTCAAACAAGCTTGTTGATCTGGCATAAGAACAACAACTCACGTGTAATGGCCTGTCCTGACCCCCTCACCCCGCCGCCCTCGCGGCCCCACACATACCGACATTCCGTCTATAGTATTACTCAAAAATACATGGCTTTTTTTTTGGGGGGGGGGGGGGGGGGGGGAGGATGAAGGGCAGTAGGTGGAATCGCGTGCTATTATCTTATTTCACAACGAGCGTATATAACAGACACAGCTATACACGCTTGCACAGGTAGAGGTGTGTTTTTTATTATAACTTCCAGCGTAATGGAGGTGCATGAAACAAGTGATGTCACTCAGAAATTAATTGAAAACTGTCTTGAATGTGGGGGAGGGGGGGGGGGGGGGGAGGGGCGTATTGACTGCTCGTGCGATTCAATATCCCTGGTCACCTTGTCCTTGTAGCAAGAAGTTAATTATGTTGGGCTCAGCCACTGTGTACTGGAGACAAGACACTACACAACCCGTAAAATGATGGATTTTGCCGTGAAGGGGGAGGGGGGGGGGGGCGACTGGGGACACGAGTGGGAGTGGTAAAATATAACGAGTGACATTTGGCCCCACCCACGCTTATCACGGCCCCATTTAATATGCAATTTCCGGATCATGCAACATCTGTGAAAAAAATGACAAAATGAAACAGATTCCCTCTATACTGCTGAACGCAGTCGAGTGTAATTTACAAGGGGTGAAACTTATTGGCCGAGCGAGTAAAGGGAGCGGGCGGTTTAGTACTGCTGTAGGCCTGAACGAACTTTTGAATGCATTTTTAATTAAAAGCCAATGCACAACAAATGCATACAAAATACATCTGTTAAACATTTCTGTAAACTTAACGGTAATTTATTTCTGATTCCTTCAACCGGAATCTTTTCATGTATTGCACTGCCAGGAGTAAGTAAAGGCCATCCAAGTCCGTAGGACGTGGGAGGGGCGTCGACGAAAGTCTAACTAGAAAGTCTAAGGGTTAATTGTCTCGTATCTGCCTAAACAAAAAATTTGAAAAACTTAACGAAACGGAATATCGTATAGTGGATAAGCATATAATGGATAAGCATATATAATAATATATAAGTTTGTTGCAAACGCAACCGGAATGGCAAGGACCTGGTGGTCACTAACTGCCATCCGAAGTTAAAACAAAAATTAAAATTGTAAAGTTTAAAAGTTTAAAACGAAGACGGTTCCCGGCTGCATAGGAAGGGTTGATGTATAGGGTTGGGGTCACAAATGCTTTACCACCAAGGTTAGACCTACCAGGGACACAGTGGCCACCGATGGCATCGCCAAACGTGAGGGACGAGTGAGGGGAAAAGCCGCACCATTGTCAATGTTTAAAAAAAAAATTTTTTTTTTTATTAAAGGGAGCGGCGGGTTTAGTACTGCTGTAAGCTTGAACGAACTTTTGAATGCATTTAATAAAAAGCCAATGCACAACAAATCTACAAAATACACCTGTTAAACATTTCTGTAAACTTAACGGTAATTTATTTCTAATTCTTTCAACCGGTTAAACGGATAAACCGGATAATGGATAAACGTCTAACTGGACAATACTAACTGATAAAAGGCTAACTGGATAATAATATAGCTGTGGTTTCTGATGTTATATGTACAGCCGCAGCGAGCGCGGCAACGCGAGCGAGGCAGGGACATTAGACGATTTTCCATTATACGAGTTTCGTGTTAGACGATTTTTCGTTATATTGTTGTATTGTATGCTCTCTTCCAATTATGCGATTTCTCAGTTAGACGATTACCAGCCGTGGGACGATCTATACTGTAACTAGTCTCGCTTTGTATTCCACCGTTTGCGCAAGGCCGTCTGGGAGAAAAAGCGGCTGAATTCAGCTCCTGGCTGCAACAAGCCAACTGATTTAACATCGTCAAATTCTTATTTTTTTAAAGCAATGCTAAGAGCCTTATGGCACTCGCGAGAACTGCTGTAGAATCGGATGGCAATACACGCAAATTTTACACGCGCAATTTTACCCTTTCTGACTGGCTTAGTGCCATGTTTCAGCTTGATTTTGTGTTTGTACACATGATTAAGTCCAAGATTTGATGCCAACAGGCCATAGCGAAGGGTGCTTGGTTAGGGGTGGGGGGAGAGAACCCCCCATTTGGCGAACTCGCCTTACGATTTTGTCAACTAGTTTTGAAAATGACAGTGGTGTTGTTACTATTACTTTTGACAGGGTCCGGCAAACCCAGCTAGGGGATCTGGGGAAGCCCTGTAAGCTCCCCCAGTGGGGTCCACCAAAGCATTTTATGCTATTCTAGTGCCTGTTTCTGGCCTCCAGTGAGTATAGTAGCAACAAATTGTCAAGCAAATTTTGTAACACGCTATTTACGAATAGCAGGACGCACCTTGTGTGAACGCACATGGTGCACCTTGCAGTTACATGAGCTGCTTGGCATCCTGTCAACTTCCGTCTACACCGGAACTTGGCCGAACGCCAACAGCCGGGAACGAGGCTACTCTATTGTTCAAAACCAGTTAGAGCCGGCTCCAACCTGTTAGCGGTTACGCAACGTAATGCCTCAGGCGACTTCTATTGTTTTGGCCCACGCATAAATACGAGGGACTGGACCATGGGAGGCCACTTGGTGTGGGGCAGACAACTCGAAAGGTTGTCTCCCTGGACTCAGCTCAGGATAAGACCAAGCTCCTAAACTTGTGTTTTATGCCTAATATGTGTTCTCAGTGCATAGTCCCCTAGCTATGCAGTAAGGAGTAAATTGGGTTTGAGATTATTCTTGGATTCAATCGTCTACTCCCTGAGTACGTCACAATTTCAGTGATTTTTCTTATTCGTTCTTCAGGATGGCAGTTTTCTTAAAAACTTAACTGTGACTAAAACATATTTTTTTTAGACAATGTCTTTGCAAATTAAATTAAACCTATAGTTCAGTTTAGAATTACATATATTGGCGATTGGGGTTGGCTTAAGTGTACGTTTTGGACCTTAGGCTGTATAAGGAATGACGATGAATGTTTTAAAAATGTTTTTTAAATGTTTTTAAAATGGACTGTCGAAAGATAAAAAAAAAAATAGAGAAATCTTTTGCTCAGTGTAATCCCCAACGACTATGACTACAGGTATTATTGCAAAAATACTTCCACATTTTAAAGCAATACCATTCTCCAGTTTTTAAAAAAAGGAGCACTGAACGATGAAAAAAATGGCGAAACCTTTTCCCGGTTTTCTCCAAAACAACTTGAGGCATTGTTGGAGAAAAGCTTCCACATTAGTAATCGACAAGCTCCATTTTTATTTTTTTTTGCTCTTGATTCAGGGGATCTTGGAGTAGTTTTTGCCCTCATTTCGTGACCTTCGGGTCGCATTTGTCCTTTAATTTGCAGCCTTCGGGCCCCCGCGCACTAAGCAACCAAGCCGCACGACCAGGTCTCTGTAAACAACGAGAATGCTTACTGTGTATGTTGCAACGCGCACTTGGCCAACGCGGTCAGTCAGTTACAGTTTCTACTGGGATCCCGGGCGGCGTGCAGGCGACCACAGGGCGACCATACTTGCTCCTGTTCATTTTTCACCTCGTCGTGACCGAGAATTATCAATGAAAAACGAACGTGGCCGGGAGGCACATCGCCGTGTTTTTTGGCCGCGACGACTACTGGCCACTCGACTTGGCCGCTCAGTGCGCGGGGGCCCTTTTGGACCTTCGAAATTTGTTTAAATTCTTAACTAGTTTGTTTTGGAAAAGTGTGCTTGTATCTGCATTATACAAAATTTCGTTACCCTTCCCTGTAACAAAATTACATTCATCCTTTCTTATTTACCTAATAGCTACGTGGATTCTGAAATCCTTAACCTATGTCCTTTCATTGAAGGTTCCTTGAATCCTAGTCATTCAAATATTTTACTTGGCGACTTTAAGCTTTCAACAGTTGATTGGGATCGAAATATTGCCATGAATAAACATCACAGGTATTTTCTCGATCTCATTGCACCCCACGAACTGAACCAGTTGGTTGATCAGCCCACGAGGGGAACGAACATCTTGGATCTTATATTTACTCATGACGAGCGCCAGATTTTTGATGTCTGTGTTGGTGCACACTTTGGTAATAGTGGGGAAGGGAAAACTTGATTTCGTCAAACTTAAGTCCTCCCTCTCTGCAGTGGACTGGGATAATCTTATTTTTCTCCTTTATCAAGGCATTGAACAGACTTGGACTTGCTTCCATAGTATCCTGACTGGCCATAACGCCTTCAACAGAGTAAATTCATGTCCTCCTAAAAATATACATCAAGATTATCTCCCTCGCCATATCAATAAACTACACATCAGGAAGCTCAAGTTCTGGCGACGCTTCAAACACAACCTAGCTAGCCCTGTTGCGTTGTTAAATTACAACACCGCAAGAAAGCAGTATTCTGATTCCACAGAAGCTTGGCACCGGGAGAAAGAATCGGCAGTGATCAAAGAGAGAAATTTGTCCTCCTAAATTAAGTACTTTCGCAGGCCAACTGATTCTTCTCGAGCTCTTCCCCCACTTAAAGTGGATGACTGTTACATTACTGAGAATACTAGAAAGGCCAACGCCCTCAGTTCTACCTTTGCTTCGAACACTATCATTGATAATGGTGACCTTAGTATCCCCTCTACAGTACACTACAGTATTTGATGCTTTGTGTAACTCGGTGGAATTCTCTCAGAACACCGTCCTCTCTGCTTTGAACAAGATTAAACCAAGCAAGTCATGTGGACCGGATGGTTTCTCGGCTTTTCTGCTAAGGAAACTGGCTCTTGAAATAAGCTACCCCCTCTCCAGGCTCTTTTCAATTTCTTTTGAGCAGAGTACCCTCCCAGTAGTATGGAGCCCAAACCAATGTCACTGGGTTTCCAGATGTCACTGGTTCCTATCTTTAAGAAGGGATCCCCTTCCGACCCCTCGAACTACAGACCTATTGCCCTTACTTGTGTTGCTTGTAAACTTATGTAAACTGTTATACGCGACGTTTTGGTTTCTTTTCTTAGGAACCATTTTATTATTCGTCATGATCAGTTTGGGTTTCTCCCGGGAAGATCTACAACTCACCAATTGCTTTCAGTCCTTGATCATTGGACAAGTGCACTCGATGTTGGTGTCCCATCAGACACCATTTATTTTGATTTTAAAACGGCCTTCGAGTCTGTCATTTACCGAAAGCTTCTTCTCAAGATTACTTGTTGCGGCATCTCTGGAAAAATTAAGGACTGGTTATCAGCATTCCTTCGAAATAGATCCCAGAGGGTATTGGTAGACAACAGCTTTTCTTCCTGGACAACTGTTCCATCTGGGGTCCCTCTGGGATCTGTCCTGGGTCCCCTCCTGTTTGTAATTAATGATTTAACATTTAGGAATCCGAATACTTTTGGCTTTAAATTTGCTGACGACTTGAAGGTTGGGGGCGAAATTTGTCCGGATCCCACTTCCAGGATCTTGTTACACAGATCCAGCACGTTGGGGGCTGGTCGGATTGCTGGCAACTCCCTCTTGCAATCCCTAAATGCCATTCCTTCCATGTTGGTAACATTAATCCTTCTGCTCAATACACCTTAAATCAAGAAGTACTTCCTTCCGTCGAAGAAGTCAGGGATTTGGGAGTTTGGTTTTCCCAAAACCTGAAATCCTCCCTTCACTGCCAAAAGGTATGTGCGTCCGCGTATCGCCGAGCAGCCATGTTAAGAGTTGTTTCACATCTGGAAACCCAGTGACATTGGTTTGGGCATTTAAGGTTTTTGTACGCCCGGTCATGGAGTACGCCACCCCAATTTGGTCGCCTTATTTGGCACAGGACATTGGTTCCGTGGAGGCGGTGCAAAGACGATACACTAAACATCTTCCAGGATTGCTCAACATTCCATACAGGGTGCGCCTTGAGCGGCTTGGTCTGGAATTGTTGGAGTTACGTAGACTGAGGTTTGACCTTGTCTTGACTTTTCGGATCCTGCGGAACCTTATTGAGGTCGACCTGCCTTTTTTCGACCTCGCCCCGAGCCTAAACCGTACCCGGGGTCATAATTGGAAGCTAGCTGCTCTAGCTTCCCGTGTAGACTGTCGTAGACATTTTTTTTCG
>JAHWFP010033134.1:250-23537 GCA_023313725.1 Lithobius niger | reverse complement strand
AAAAGGAGCACATGCTTTTACCATCCAGAAATCCAAAACATCCAAGCCGTTGCTGGCACAGCGAATATGACAGGTTCGGTGTGGAAAGAGAGACGGTGGAGGGGGGGGGGGGGGTTGGGGTCTTAGGAGGGGGGAGGGGGGGAGGAAAAGGGTGAAGTCGCTTCCTTGTTTACAAACAAACATCCCTTCCATTCTAGTGATTCGGCGAGACGACGACAGATGCGTTGAGATTCCCTGTTCAGTGACGGATCCAAAATGAACCAAGAAACGCGTTGGGTCGTGTGGGCCAACAACCTTGATTTGGCTGCCCGCACGGTGAACCCTGCAAAGACGGAAAGAACGAGCGAAGGGAAAAGAACGTGCATCGCTTTCGACGACGCAACGCTTGCTAGTCGCTCGTGCTCACTAGTACCGTATACCTTCTCCTCTCAACCAAGCCTTTGCGATCCATTCCTTTCCCTCCCACCGGATCCGACAATGGCCTCATCCACGTATCGACCCCCCTAAGAGTGAAAGCATGAAGACACGTTATGCTAGAGAGAGAGAGAGAAGGAAAGTGTGTGGAAGCCCAGGCACTGACTGGAAACTCGGGAACCGGACGTACGGGAAAAGTTCATCGCCGACTGGCTGAAACAGCCTACACCTGCTGTCTAAATGGCTGCCTCTTGGGAAAGAGGGTGTGGGAACGATCTTTGTTTCGTGCTTTTCGTCTTCCTGACAATTACACCGCGCTCACCAGGATGGCCACTGACACTGACCATCACTACTAGAGGTTCCTGAACACTTCCTAAAAGTATGCAGTGAGAGAAAGAGGTGAGAGTGGGGCGGGCTATGGAAGAAAGGGAGTGTCAACATACAGGTCATTTGCTAACATTCTTAAACAGTAATGGCACTTATTTTTAAGCCAACAATATGCACGCAGCTTAATTGCTACTAACACCACATACGACCAGCAGAAATGAGGTGGCACGGACCGAAAGGTCAATAAAAAGACCTTACAAAGAGTAGATACAAACGGAAACTAAAGATTTTTTTCAAATTTTTGAACACGTACGAAACTCAAAAACATGTGAAAATATCAAACTGAGCAAAAATACAGCTAAACACTACTTACTGTGGCTTATATAAATATGGGCAACAGTGCGTGAACATGCGAAAATATCAAAGTGAGGAAAAATACAGCTAAAAGCTAAACGTACTGTGGCTTGTACAAATACGGACAATAAAGACTACCATAAAAGTTAATGCTGGGTACTGATCGTAAAAGAATACTAACCTTTGGCGCGTGTATAAAATCTATGGAACTCCGAAAGCATCCTATGGCTAAAAGTGACCTAGTGCATAAAAATACAGAAAAACGGTAGAAGGAGCATATGAAACAAAAGTGTTCGAACACAAAATTTATTACCCTCATCATTAACAATTTCGGCCTGTTAGACCGACTAAATATTAATACGGCAGTTAAAAGGTCACACTACGTTAAACAGCACGATTTTGGATGCAAGTTATTCGTGAAAGTAATTATAACAACCCGTTTAACAGCAGGCTTCACTTTGGATTGTGGCCCAGAACATGAGATATAACTGACCAGGGGCATACTGGCTATACGGTAAAACGGGAGGTTTCCCGTGGGGGCCTGTGCTTCGACGGCCTATCGGAGCCTATTGAAATTTGTTCTTGATGGCTGATTTCTACGAAATGCCACAAGAGAGGGGACCTACGTTAACCATTTCCCGGGCCTAACTGGACCTCCCAGTACACCCCTGGAACTGGTTATGCATGCGGGAATCCGTCCATTATGCCACTCTCGATACTACGGGCACTTGCACAATCTGAACAAAACGTTTTATTTAAGGAAAAGCACTATCGGAGTAGAATTAAGCTGGAAACAGTCTGCATTTTGACCTAACCTCCCCCCCCCCCCAATACAAGTACAAGCACTTTTTTCCAGATAGTAAGCAGTTAAATGATTCATGTCACGGTTTCAATTTTACATAAACTAGGTACACACACATTTTCTAGGCTAGGTTACCAACTACGCACATAACTGTAGCAACACTTAGCAGTACGAGAGATCCTAAAATACACTAATTTATATTCTGTATTCTCATTTCCATCTTACACAGAAATTTGTGAATGTATACGAGGACAAACCGAAGCGAACAAACAGAAGCAAGTAAAGCGATGAAAGCCAACACTGAACTTTACGACGTCATCTGAATAGCTTTGTGACCACGAGCGAGATTTGCTGTAGAAGTGGTAAAAGAGCCTTACCACATAGGTTCAACTTTTGGCGCAATCCCGGCCACTGCACTGTGACTGAGGTTGGCGCTTGTGACCTAGCTGTCGATGCGCCATTAAACCTCATCTCCTTCTCCCCCTCCACCTCCACGTTTGAAATTATTCGTAATAATGTTTTTTTTTTACCATTTGTAATTACTTCTTGCATTCGTCACACTATAAGAACTTTCACTATGGAACGTACATTACGTTAATGGCTTGTGCTGTTGACGTAGCGCTCAGGGTTCCTTTTCCCTCGGCTAAAAACCCGAATAACCCGAGGTACAGCAATTTTGTTCTCATTTGATTGAAATTTAATAACAAGGGAGCCTTGGTACATGAATATCTTCACGTTCCAAAACTCTCTTGTTTTTAAATTTCAAACAAATCAGAACAGAATTGCTATAGTTATTGTCCCAAACAGACACACAAGTCGAGTATATATGTGACCTCGCTCGCTCGGCTAATAATTTAAAAGCAAGCAACTCAGCTGCGGTTTCAGGGAAGAGGTAACCACTGCTCTACTGTCAGCACTTTTACGTTTGACTTTACATTTACTTTTTTTTTTATTATGTTTAATTTTACTAGACTGACAGCCGTATCCCAGAAATCCATTCGAGTATGAGTGGGGGTAATAATTGTGAGTGTAAGGGTCAAAGCCTATCTATAGAAACACCCTCAGATATTAGGACACTCACACTCGCTTTTGTGGCTGTACTAATATTGTTGGTCCTTACCTTAGATCTTTGCGATCACGTTTGCCCTCTCACACTTAAACTTGAGTGGATTTCTGGAATACGGCTGTTACAGTCGTATTCCAGAAATCCACTCAAGTGTGAGTGGGGCTAAATGGGAGTGTAAGGGTCAAAACGCATCTATAGAAATATCCTCAGAACAGTTGCAGCCGTATTCCAGAAATCCACTCAAGTGTGAGTGGGGCTAAAAGTAAGTGTAAGGGTCAAAACTTATCTATAGAAAGACCCTCAGACGTAATTACACTCACATTCGCTTTTGTGGTTGTACTAAAATTGTTGAACTTCACCTTAGATGTCTGCACTCACATTTGCCTTCTCACACTCACACTTGAGTAGATTTCTGGAATACGGCTGTCAGATGTTATTAAGGACACTCACTCACATTCGCCTTTATGGCTGTACTTAAATTGTGGCTGTACCAATGTCTCCGAATGAGGTACAGCATATCTTCACGTACCCAAGCTCCATTGTTACCCTCACATGTCCCCTCCCACACTCACATTTGAGTGGATTTTTGGAATACGGCTATTAGTGTTTATGGTGTTGTTGCTTGTACAGAATTCATCAAGCATAAATTCCTATTACATGATTTCCAGTACTACTTTTGTGCCTTTAATTCAACAGTTTTATTTGTATTTTCATGCTTTACAGTTTGTATTGAATGCTACCTTTGGTGTATTTTACATATTTCTGATATTTCAATTGGGATGACTTGACTGGGAGTCGAATCAGTGAACACCGGATCATTATTCAGAAGCCTCTGCCGTCGGGGCCATCTCTCTAAGGTCAACTGAGTGTGTTTATTGCTTTTTTAAGCTTAACGCTTTATTTCACTTTCGATTGATAACGGCGAGTAAAGGCTCGAAACGTCACAACAACGTTTTTATGCTTACTGTTACTGTTTTATGCTGATGTATTTTTTCTGACGCGTTTTTGAAAGTAGAAAATAAAAACAACACTTTAAAGCGATACGCATTAAACAGACATACTGTTAGTGGGTCTGGGCTCTTTAATTCAAAACAAGTTTCGGTATACGTACGCGAGCCGACTATGAATTTTTATAACCTCGCCAGCCCTAAGCCTCGTTTTCTTTTTAAGAAACCGAAAACCAAAGTCGTCGAGACGTGAAAATGTTATCGTTAAATTCTGTCATCGTGCACGAGCGGTCGGACGTTTGGATAAAATTTATTCATTGTCACGTCTCGAACTGCTTCTACAATCATTTCCTTAATAATTGCTCGATAATGTCGAAAACGTCTTCTGCTTTCTTTTTTTTTTTGTTCCTTTTTCGGCAGAGCGGAGGTGGGGGGGGGGAGGGCGGAGGGTGTTGTGGAACACCCCATGACAAGCGTTTTGATGTCATTTGCATGTATTTGCGTCTCGTTCGGTTTGCACGTGAGAAGGAACGTTTCGACAGGCAGTCTGTCCGATCACGTACGATCGCTGAACGGAGGATTGGGGGGAAGGGAGAAAAGGGGCGCGCTTCGCTGTCGACACGAGGACTATACCAACCACTGACTTTAAATAATTGTCAACTGGAGCCCACAAGATGAGACATGATGGGACAATTCTAGAAACGAATCTGAGTGTGGTACTTTCGTGAAATCGTAGAACCGTTCGACGAGCGATTACAACAACCGCGCAGTGGCGGATTTAGATGGGTGCACTGGATGCGAGGGCAACCCCACCCACCTTCAACACTGAAAATAAGTTTTTTTTAAATATTGGTTTCATGTTATGCGTTGGAGAACAAAAACATATGCCCAAAACATTTTTGCGTTGACCTACTAAATTGTTTCGTTACTTACTCAGGAATGACAAAAAAAGAAACAGTGATAAAAAAAAGATTTCACCTCTGCCCTAAGGGGGTTACTTTTTACCCCCCCAGGAAGCCCCTCACGGAATAGAAAATTCTTCAAAAATGAATTTCAGGGCGGAGAAAGGTATTGATGGAAAGTAAAACGGCGTTAAAACAATTAATCGCAGATGACCAAGCATAGCTACTTAGGTAGCATCAGATGTAATCCGGTCAGATGTAATTCGGTGTGCATGGTAGTTAGTCCCTAAGTTGGTTGGCTGCTGTACGAGTACTTTGACAACAGCGGTTGTTTTATGGCCTAAACTTTATCGCATCTTGCGGTGGAAACGTTACAAATTGAACTCTTTTGCCTGAGAGCTCGGAATTCGCTTCAGTCTCGGTGATGCTTGTTTGGTAAGTATTTGATACGATCTTCCTTGATTTTATTAAAATGTCTGCTCGTTGCAGTTGATTTATCTTGAGGCAGGTTATTGTGAGGCTGATCACTCGCATATTGTTTCGTGGTAATTTATTTTACTTAATGTAATATTAAGCCATGTTTAATAATCTTGCGTTAGTTATTAATCGTCACATGTTATGCTAATTCTCATTCCCCGTTAAATACCCGTGTTCCTTTTTCATTGGAGTGTTCCTGGCTCATCGACTGAGAATAGACAACGTCACTCTCGTCTGCTGCTCCTCGTCAGCGTGGTCTGACGTCACCAAACACGATGGTTTGACTTCTTCACGTCGTGGGCTGCCGTGTATCATTTCACAACTACAAGTCTACGGTTTATTGTCCTTCAACTTCACTTCCATAGAAGATGGCCATTTTGTGCACGATGGAGCTTCTTTGTGGTTCACCGCATGCAATAAGGTAACCGAACTTGCTATTCTTTAGCCTTATTTTCAACCAAGCTGGTAGATACTCCGTTTGTTGACGCCCTAGGCAATTGGAATGACTTAACAACGTTGTAACGAGGTTTGGCCTTTATTTTGTTACTTAACACTGATGCTCTATTGCGAGCTAGGAAAAGACGTTCTACTATCTGAAGACCCGTTATATACCCTAGGTTGGTTAAAGTATAACACCAGTGAAAATTACTTGGCTAACTCTTGTCCATTTCTTATTTGTGCTCATAGCGTCCACGACACTTCGTTGTAGCGAGGACATAGCTGCGTGTCTCACTCTAGCCTCTAGAAATGGTTAAACCCACCTTTAAATACGTCAGCATTTACTGCGAGATGTCGGGCTATTGCGCCTAAGTACGGCCTACTCTCAAGCGGTTGTTTCAACTTGGTAGCTGGCCCATGTTTTGAAACTTTGCCGTGAGTTGGCTTTGCTGCACCAATCTCCGTATTTTTACGCAACTCTCATTACTGCCTCAGTCAGACGACGGAACGCCAAACTGTTCATTGTTCAATATTGTCCCCTTATTTAATTCCAATTATAGTTTTCTGTCTTGTTAAATTGCTATGTCTATCACCATTGTAAATCTATAGAGCAATCCAGCTCATCGCCCTGTTTGGTCGCCACATTTGGTGGGAGATATTGACCTACTTGAAGCAGTCCAGCGCAGATTTACCAAGCGACTGCCTGGCTTCCGTGATTTAAACTACTCAGAACGGCTTTCAAAGACCGGCTTAGAATTGCTCGAGCTGCGTCGCATTAAATTTGATCTAATCTTGACTTTTAAGATTCTACATGGCCTCTGCGATGTGAGCACTCCTTTCTTCGATTTAGCTGCTAACCTGTTTAGTACTCGTGGCCACAAATGGAAGCTTGCTAGACAGACCTGTATTCATAATACTCGGTTAAATTTCTTCTCGGTTCGTGTGGTCCATATTTGGAATGCCCTGAGTGAAGGTACCGTTAACCAGTCCACAGAGCAGGGGTTTCGCCGCTCGCTTGCAACAGAAAATCTTCTGCCCTATTTAAAACGCCCGTTTTAGGATGCGGTATTAGAGGTTCACAGCCATTCCGTAGTCCTACCACCGTAACGTGGTAAACTGTATTATTATTATTATTATTATTATATTATAAGAAAAAGTAATTTTTGGACCTCAAAATGGCACTTTCAGCAGTCAAAATTTCTAAAATGCCTCAGCTTCTTTATAAAGGACTTTGTAGAAAACCAGACACCTGGTTTCTTGGTTTCTTCTGTCTTTCAGGCGCTGACTATGTTAGGGATGCGGCTATACAAGCAAACAGTGTGTTCATCATACTAACCGACAAGAGATGGGTGTAAGGAACATTTTATAGAACTTTTTCAACCCAACATGTCTTTTTGCTAAAAATGAGACACTTTTCCATACAACTAACGGTAACTGTCGGTGTGGAGAGGTACTTACTGAATTTGGCTATAGCACTAATCTTGGCTACAAGAATCATCTGCAGACAGACTCCTTAGGTATACGAAAAGCGCATTTTTTAGGGGGGGGGGTTGCATTATTTTGTAACTTGAGATGGGGGGGTGGCAAGATTTGTTCAGGGTCTCGAAGGGGGGATCATCGAAAAAATTGTGTGGTCACATTTTCATTTCCTCCACCCCCCCTCGGCCACAAATAATGACCAGTCCCTTAAGTCCTACAAACTATGTTGTAAGTTCGGCGTTACCACGAATAAGTATATTGAGCACAGGGGTAGCTCGACGGATAACCCTCAACTTCTTCATGTTAACTGAATTTAGTGACTAGATCATCGAGAGAGAGTAAATTCTATTCCTTCGTCATTGCTTGACAATGCAGCCTGTGTCCCCCCCAGGATTCATTCAGTTCGTTTGACGTCAAGTCGTTCAGGTGTATTACAGATTTCCAAACCAATGAACTTGGAGGGGAGTCCACGCAGTCAGTTTTCCAATGAAGTTGGACATTCCATTGTTGGAGTTTTTTCCGTATGGTGGGTTCTGAGCGTGTGCCATAAATAACAGACAGGGTCCAATCGACGACGGTTATCGGACATGTTTTTTTCATGTCATCAAACGAAGCAAACGGACACACGCTGGAGACTCACTCGCCCTTCTGAGTAATTCTCATTAAAATGGATGAGGGCTTGTACTCCCAAAAAAAAAAAAAAAAAGAGAAAGATATCCAAAATGATAAAATGAAGAAGAAAAATAAATAAATATGCCTGTCACGTTTCGGAAGCTAACCGTGGATGGAGTTACTTTCGCATCAGTGGATTCTGATTCCGAAGTTTCTGTTGGCATCCGTTGGACTGCGTAACATTTCTATAGCATTTATTTTTAGAAGCTGTTCGTGTAATAAGTCCCGTGAAGGATTCCATTAAAAAGTTTTAGAAGGTGTTTTAGAAGTCGAGCGAGAAATTATGACTGGTGTGTGCGTGTGTAGTTTTGGTGCACCTTTCGTGCACACAACTTATTGTCAGATCAAGCCTGGTAATATATGATGCCTAATCTGATTTGTCCTCTAATGTGTACCTTCCAGCTAGCAGTTATCGTGCGACCAATCAGCAGTAATCATGTGACTAAACGTATGTGTTGTAAGCATGTGTGTGTGTAAGCCTCATTAAAGACACTCGTTATCGCAGTCAACACCTTGTTTTTCCCTTCCCTTTAGGTTAGGGTGAGTTGTCACTTATACCACGCGCCATCGCTGTTTGCTGTGACGTCCATATCACGTGACTGGGCTAGTCCAATCAGACGGCCAAACAGCCCTTGTTCTCGTTCGTCATTGGCTAACTCATGGTGACGTCACGGCAAACAGCCATTGCGCATGGTTTAGGGGCAACAAAAGTATGTAAATTAAATGCATATCAATGACAAAGCAGCAAAACAAGCCCCTCGAATTTAGGTTAGTGTAAGCAGAACAAATAGAAAGTATATTAAAATTGTGCTGTTTGACATATACTAAATTTACTTTGTTCTTTGTGTAGTTGTGTAGTTTGTCACTCGACAATTAAAAATTACACGGGGGAGCGAGTTGAGGTTTAATGGCGCGCCGACAGCTAGGTCATTAGCGCCAACCTCAGTAACAGTGTAGTGGCCTGTATTGCCATTGCGCGACACATTACACAGACCCAGTTATGCACGGGTCCCAGTTTTAATCTGCAGAACAACAATTAAAAACACATGCTCACGTCTTATGTAACCAACTACAGTGCCGTTACCATACATTCCACTACGGCTTAAAATGCTAATTTCCCAGTGAGCAACTCAGCCACCTTCTCTGATATTTAAAAATAAACTTTCTGCAACACTAGCTTCATCATTATAACCTTGCCTGTTAATTCAAACAATCGATGGCTCCACGGACCGTTTCGGTTTTTAACTAATCTAAAAGAAAGCCATATGTTGGTTTGATATTACTTTAAGACACACCCTAGAGTGTCGCCTCCAAGTTACAACGACAACATCACAGTCCATCAGAGCCAGAAACCGTAAAGCGGTCAGTCTCGTTCAGCGGTAGAACCTCTACATTTGGTTCAAAGATCGTGGGTTCAATTCCCCGATCACGCAGTTTGCCATTTAGGTCCAAAAGGCAACATAAATAGGTTTGCTTCCGTAACCACTAGTTGCTTGTGTCTGTACATTAAGATTTTTATTTTATTTTAGGTATCAGAAGTTTAATGAGTAACGTGAAGTTACGCAGTATGATTTCTTTTTATTATTTTCAATTTACGTTTGAGCTGTTATTAAATGGTCCAAGCTCTGCATTTTGTATATACCTCGAACGAAATACCTTTCCTTGTGATACTTATCACAAGCTTATTAACATACTAGACAAATCTACTCAAGGTTGGCTGAATTGATAAGCAAACGAATTTAGGTATTTACAGTAAAATACAAATTACCATCATCGACGCAAACTACACGAGTGACCACAAATTCTGCACCAGAACAGGACAGGATAGCAATTTAGTTACATGGCGTCCATTTTGGGGTTATCGAATCCAAAACAAACCATTGAATGCTAGCATTCAGAAATAAGTCCGCCGTTTTGTACTGATTACACGGAGTCTCTCAAGATAGAACACTAGATTTGGTAAAATCTTTTTGTCTAAGATGTCCTGTTAATAATTCTAGTTACGTGGATGCTGCATGATGATAAATGTTCACTGACCTCTTAACTACCCAGATAATGGTTTGTCTGGTAATATGCAGCTATCTTTAATCGGTTTGCATTATAGTGAAACCAGAAATCCGTGTTTTAAAAATACCTGGTATACCCCATGGTTCATTTCTGGGTCCTACACTGTTTTGTACTTCCTTCAGTGATTATTCAGTTTTACCTTGGGCGGGGAAATAATATACTGAATAAATTCTAGGTGAATCGTGGCTAAGAACGTGGTTAAATCAAATAAGCGTAAAAGTCAGAAAAAAAAAAAACAGCAACTGTTTTAAATTATGTCAGATGTACCACAGGGTTCAGAGTGGATATTATAATAATTTTCTTTGTCTTTCAATGATAATCAGTTCTATCTAGTTAGAGAGCTTAAAAAATAGTGAATATGTTTTACGTAAGCAGGCATTAAGAACGTGCCTAAACCAATACACACAGTTTGATATAATCCGCACAGGGTTAAAGGAACCATGAGAAACAGTGGTGAAAATCATAGGGCAAAACCATGTTTAACGTAAATGACCCAGAACGTTTACCCTATAAGAACGTTTAATTAGGTTTACCAGATGATACGGGATTGAGTAAGAGGTAGAAGGCCTAAAAACAGGTGCGCATCTAGAAAACTTCCTCGATTTACAAAAATATTGAACATTGGATTTTCGAAACAAAGCGTCAGATTCTTTGTCAAAAATACGTAGAACAACGAGCTACGAGACACACAGGATAAAAACATAAAAAAAATCGTAGCTGGTACTGCAGATTTTATAATGTCTTTTATCGTGTGTGCCTTGTAGCTCGTTCGTACTCTTTTTTTTTTTTCAAAGAAACGGATCATTGTTTCGAAAATTCAATATTTGTGCAAAGCGAGAAATTTTACCAGATGTCCGCCTGATGTTCAGCTCGAGTTGCTAGCTGTCGGCTAATTTTGGTAGCGAATTTTCGAGTTGTGCTTTGTGTTTCTTTTACCCAAGTAGTAGCATCCGAAAACTTTTTTAAAAAAGTCTTAACCAACTTTATTGCTGTAAAAAAAAAAAAGGAAAAACCTCACTGTCAATAAAAGAAGACCTGCCACGACGAGAACGGAACCAAGTCATTCAAGAACAAACCCCCGCCGTATCGTTAAAATTCTAGACGGGCCCGAAATCAAATCCAGTCTACTCTCCACACGTCTCCCTTGCTAAAACACTACAGGACTGAGCAAAATCCTTTCTCGGGAGAGCGCCTCTGATTTTCCCCCTTGTTTTTAACATAACCAGAGTTACGATAAAAGAAAAAAAGAAAAATCTTTATCGTATTTCACCCTATCGTCTACTTGCAGCCAACCCGGTGCCCGGCTGGTTTCTTTATTTGTGCATTCAGCACCTCGAACGCGGGGCACGACTCGTTGAGAGAAGAGGTTCATCCCGCACGTCGTCTCGTGAGCAACTCTATGCGGGATTTGGGAGTGCCCGACGTGCGAAATATATCATGGGGAACAGAACAGGAGTCTATCTAACGGGCAGACTTTTCCATCCCTCCCCTCCACCCTTCCCACTCTTTTCTCGTGTTAACCTTCCCGTCCTTTGGCCGAAGGTGACGCAGTGTGTGCTTGACACCCAAGACCCCAGGGATCACTTCCAGAGTGGCGATTTGACCGCTAAGAAAATTTATAGTAGAGGGCCCCCCCCCCCCTGCATCTGGCTAATCGGTGTTTCCGGGCTACTTTAAGAGGTCCTGACAATGCGTGTGTGTTGTTGTGTTTGGTAAAACTAATTTCTTACTTTTGCTATCGGAATCGAGTACACATGCAGCTCCTTCCAAAACTACCACACATTTACAGTACAAAAAAACGTCCGCGGCTGCGCACAGTTTGGTACTGCCGAATCACAACACACTCGACGGAGCTATTTATTACAGAGCATTGCAAAGGCCAAACGAGAGTTAAAGAGTCGAACGAACTACTTTAATCCTTGTTTGTCACACATTTATTACGTTACAGATGTGCCAGTATGTAAACTTATTCTTTTCACCTTTCGTTCAAAACATGTCCGTTCAACGGAAGTCACGTCATCGTGAAGGAGACTAAGGGATTGTGGGAGCTAACTAATCGCAGCAGTTCGCAAAGGAGGTTGATTTTTACGGAATTCTGAGCATGCGCAAAGCACAATATATTGATGTAGGGACTCATCCTGCTTCAGCTCCTACCAACGTCAATATTGGACGACCTGATGCTGGGACTGATGACCCAGCATCTTGATTCCCTTGAGCTGAGCTTGGATGACGATTTTAAGGGTGCCCTGCCTCTATTCTTACACTCACTTACTGTATTGTTAAACTACAATGTATTCTGAAATCACATCAATTGTAAAGCATGTGCATTGCCTTGCCAACGTATTGTTAGTATTAAGTAATCACAATAATGCATTCCAAGCCCCCATTCCATCCATGTCCTCCATGACTGTAAGTAACATTTGGCAACTTAACTGGAAATTATTATTATTCCTCTCTAATTTTCCCAGTTTTCCCCACTTAAGTCCTTATTATTCATTTATCACCATCCATCACATTAATAATTATTTATAGCTTGTTTGGTAAAAGTCGTGGCAGGCTGAGCTTATGTACAAAATCTTGCATTGACCATCATAAATATAGAACCCAACCAAATATGTCCATTTATTATTGAGTTTCCTACATTAAACCATCCCCACACCTTTGTTATATCACGTTAGGGTCGCCCAGTCCCCCCAAACCTTTACGTTGGTTGCATTTTTGGTGCATCGGCCGGGAATCGAACCCGGGCCGCCCGCATGGCAGGCGAGCATTCTACCACTGAACCACCGATACCACTGAACCGCTGAATAGAGTCATCAGTCGCGTTGAAAGGTAACGTCGTTTCCCTCATCAGACACTTTGTTACGGTTGAAACACCTAGAAGCCAATTCAAGGGAAATTTGTAACATTGCTCCCGTTTTTTTTCCCAACTGTTACTCCACTCGAAATCTTAACCGCTCAAACTTACTAACCGTTAGGGCTACAGAGCAGATTAAGCTGTGCACAGCCTCGTCCCCAGGGGTATAGGGTTATTGCTCGAAACTTAGATGTTGAGTCCCGCTTTAATACTAGTTTCCCTTCGATTTCCAAAACCCAATTCCTTACCGTCTTTGCCTGGAGCTGAAGAACTGAAAGATCGACCAGAAGGGAAAAAAATCGCTAAATTCTGTCGCTTCACTTCGGCCCGACGGCACAAAAGGAAGGCACACATTTTTGCCTGTCCATCAAGTATTCACGTCACATCATCTGCAAATAGAAAGTAGGGTTCTGCAATGTTATTTTGTCGATTTTGTGTTTGTTGGCAGGAGAGTAGAATGGTTTTAACCCTAAAATGGCGCCGGTTTCTCTAAATCAATATTAAACAGATTTCTAAAGAACACTTAAAGTAAACGTGTGTGAGGAGGACATTATTAAATTCTGTGACAATAATTCTGTGACTAATTATTAGTCTTCGAGTTTAGTGCTTGGTCCACTGCTATTACGTACCAACTTCCGCAGAAAAAAAAACATACCTATACATGGTAATAATTTTATTGGTTAGAACTAGGGTGGTATCTGATCGCCTTCGAGCCTCTAACTTTAGGTCTTACAGCTTTTTTATGTTGGTTTCGTTCTTTTTTTTTTTTTTGGTTTCGTTTTCTTTTATTTTGCTTTCGTTCTTTGTTATGCTGTATGCAATACAAAACGGAACGACAGCAATTTTAAAGAGAACGAAAGCAAAAAAAAAAAAAAAAGGGACGAAACCAACATAAAAAACTGTAATTATAGTGCCCGCGGCCGGCCTATCTTGAGTTCTCCGCAGAACGAACACAAATAATCGATTGTACGTTTTCAGTAGCAGAGTGCCTTGTTGATATCCAGGGTGGTTACAAAAACAATGGTGACCATTGATTAAAGCCACCCCATCCATGAAGACGTAGCCGCTCAGAAAATACTTGCAAGGACTCAAGATACACCGCACACACAATATTGAAAACATTATTAACGAATGCTTTCGCAGTAGTTCGTCTTGAGACGTTCCAATAATTTAACCTCTAGCATCGCAATACGAATACATACATAGACACTTAGACACACATGCATGTACCGTTTGGAACACTGGTATATACGGGTTCGTTGCACACTGACTAACAAACACTGATTTTAGTTCGCTTCGCTCAATCAATCAGCGATCCTGGACCCATGCAACGCAGCCCCGACCCCCTTTCTGGACTCGGCCACCAGGCACTGACATTAGAATATTTATATGGCAAGTAAATAAATGTTCTTTTACAAAATAAAGTTGAACCGCTTAGCTGGCGGCTTTGGCTTTTGTTTTTTCTGGGAAAGGCAGAAAGTAAATCGCCGGCATAACAATGCCTCATTATTGTAGGGTTTAAAGGGTTGAAGGGTTTAACGAGCGTTAACCACTCCTGGTCATCTGCCCGAAGCCCTAAGGCCCTATGTCTGCCTCATTATTGTTCCGTTTTCACTTGCAGAGGTCTTATTGTTGCCGATCATTATGTGGTTGTGGTTTTTTTTTGTGTGTGTGTTTAGTATGGATTAAACCATGCGCAATGGCTGTTTGCCGTGACGTCACCATGAGTTAGCGAATGACGAACGAGAACAACGGCTGTTTGGCCGCCTGATTGGACTAGCCCAGTCACGTGATATGCATGTCACAGCAAACTGCCATGGCGTGTGGTAGGCTAAAGTGTTTTGGGTTAGGGTGTAAGTCGATTAGTGTAAGATAGACTCGAGCGTATGGCAGTATGTATTGGTTGAGCTGTATTCGAATAAAAATCAAATCAAATCAGCCAGGTAGCAGTTATAAGCTTCGTGCACCGTAAGTTTAAAGTGATTGTTAGAGCCATTGTTACGTTCTTAATGTTGCCGACCACTTTGCAAGGTATCTATATATATAATTACACAACTTCCGCAACTCAGCCATCGGCAGCAGCCATCGGCAGCGCAGCAGCTGCATACGATGCCATCTCCGCCATCTACCGACGGAACGGCATATTATAAGAGTAGCAGCCAGCCCCGCTGAGATAGTAGCTGCGCCCGGAACGCAACGGCCAGCAGCGCGAACATACGATGCCATCTACCGACCGAACGGCAAATTAAATGAGGGAGGGGGGGGGGGGCGAGACGGGGGAAGGGAGGGGAGGGGGGAGGGAGGGGAAGGGGAGCGGGACGACGCGGAATGAGCGAGCGAAGCGAGCGACTTTGCTAGTATAGCTATGATAAGCCTCGTGCTTCAGCAAATTTGAAGTCTTTGTTAAAGGGACACCAGGACCTGCCTTATAACATTCCGTGACTGAGGTTGGCGCTAATGACCAAGTTGTCGACGCGCCATTAAGCCTCATCCCCCCACCCCTTATAACATTCCGCCTGCCCTATAACAGTTCGCGCTGGTCGCCTTCCGCGTATATACGAACACAAAGGTCATCTGAGATGGTAGCTACGTTCTTCGCAGCGAAAGAGCATAACTACTGTCTCATTTGGCATTGTGCCTAAGAATACGAACCAGCATGAACGCATTAATCGTGTCGTCACAAACCAGAATGATTCTCGTATTTTAACATCACAATTTATAATTTTCTAGGCTAGTGTCTTATAATTTTGCTTCGGCGATCTATGGAATAATTAATTTTAATTTTTACCGCTTTACGCTTTTAAATTTTCAGTCTCACGGGTAATTATTATTAAATTAGTACATGCACACACAGAAATGAAACGTCATGGTTATTGTAAGCGCGCAAAGCATCATTTATAGTTACGGGTCGTTCGTAAATAAAGTTCCATTATATTCGACAGAAAATCTCCTAGACGCCACCTTTTAAAAAGGATTTTTAGCTAGGGAAAGACTAACGGTAAGTAAATAGACCTTTGGGGGCCGTACTTGATGTGGTGGATCGACAAAAATGGCGTTGGAAGGTATATCCCTTTAAAGTGATTGTTCTTCTCGTCAGGTCACTGAAGTTAAGCAGCATTGGACCCCATTGATACTTGGGTGGGTGGCTGCCTGGGAACCCAGGAGTGGTTAACACTCGTAGTCTTTGAGTTTTACGATTTTATTACGCAGATTACGTGTGTACTGCCTTAACAAAAAGTTCATAGTGCATGCCTGAAATGGAATGGAAAAAAGCCTGCGCACATTCGGATCCCTATTACATCCAGCCGTTCCCGTGGGCTAATTCAAAAACTATAACTGCAATGAGTCAAACACGTCGAGAAGTTTGCATTTCTTATGTGCTGTTCTTCACGTTTCGGACTGCGTGCCCCACACAGGCCTAAAAAATTTGGAGTGGTTAGGGGCTTACAGGCCAAACGTGAAGTTTCCCGTGGGTCTTATACTCCGAGGACCTGGGAACTATTGACATTTTTTTTCTTGATGACTGATTTCAAAAAAAAAATGCCACAAGAGAGAAACCTACATTAACTATTTCCCTGGCTTAAATGGCCAATAACAGATATAAATTCACCACTGCAGCACCACGGGATGACTATAAGTTTCAATCAGAAACATTCCACATGTTAGGAATATTACAATATTTGTTAAATTAGCTTCAACATAGTTTTGTATACTGCTACCACGTCAGCGGTTTGAGATTTTTTTCATCACAATGCAGCAAAACTACAAACAGGTCTCATTTGGGGCCGGCATCACTATACTATGACGCAGCCTAACAACTTCTCTGCCCTTCTCCCCCCCCCCCCCCAAAAAAAAAACTATAAACAACTTTTTTCCTCTCTTCGTCTTTCTTCCAACGACCCGCATTTTCCACTTTTTTTTCTTTCTTTTTTTCTGTCCTTTATTTCATCTCCACTTTAGCAAAGCACGAGCCGTAATCTGGCACGTGGCGAAAGGTTCAGATTTCTCAACCTCCCCCTCCCACCCCCAACCTCCCATTCTCATATAGGCACTTGTGATTTTTATGTCTTTCGTCCTTCTTTCTTTCGTTCGGCCTATTCTTTCTTGTCCAGCTGTTGGTCGCCATTCTCTGTTATGCCTTTTTCGACCGCTTATAGGCCAAATAACCCTCTTCCCCCACCACCCAACGCAGCGACAAGCTGAAAACAGCCGACCCTTCCCCTCCCCAGCCCCCACCCCCAAACAAAGAAAAGAAACATGGCTTAGGAAGGCAAAAGGCTTTAAAAGAAGAGAGAGAGAGAGAGAAAAAAAGATAAGCCTTAAAAAGGCCCTGGAATAAGTTGTCGGTAGTAAAACAGCAACTGTATCCGTACGTTGATGCCATGTTTTTCAAAATCTGAATTCGGTGCAACGGCATCTTTCCTCCGTGCCACTCACCAATCGCAAGAATACGAACGAGATTCGATTTTTGGCTTACAAAAAAAAAATAATAATAAAAAGTTGTCGTCAAAGCGATCAAGGTGTTGGTTTTTGACTTCGTGTCTGGTTTCGAAAGGTTCAATCATCGTGAGGCATCGGTACATGGAAGTTAGTGGTGGAAATGCCATACATCGCGATAATGGCTGTGTGTAGTGACGCGCATATCACGTGACTGCGCTAGGCCAATCAGACGCCAAACATCCGCAGTTCACGTTCGTCATTGGCTAACTCTTGTGACGTCATGCCGCAGAGCCGCTCCGCGCCGTGAATAGTGAGTTGCAATGTGCAGACATGATGTTCACGGCTTACTTTTTACGTTTGCCCTTAGAGAAAGACCATAATAAAAAAAAAGATCTGCTCTCTGCTGTCTCCCCCACCTCCCACTCGGCACCCTCCGCCCGCACCCCCCCCCACCCATCCCTCTCCCAACTTTTTTTTTTCTACTGGTCATTTGTATGTTCATCTGTGTGCTGTATCGTTGCCCAAGATAAGTAAGGATTTGTCAAAGTTTGGGGGCGCAAATAACCAATGTGTTGCCGTGCCTTTCCTTCCATATCCTTCTTACCTCCGTTGTATAGCAAATTCGCAGTTGGCACATTATGGCGACCACTACACGAGCCTCACTAGCGAACAGCCCAGCAACAAAAAGCTTATTTTATTACGTGGGTTTCCTGGGGAAGCTGATTCGATCTCATGACCGCTTGGTTTGGAGCCCAGGGAGTTACTGACAGCTGAGTGGAGACCAACAAGTGGATACGGTTATTACACAGTTTAACCGAATCACGAAAAATCATTTAATTTTGATACTTAGCGAAGCAGATGGTCACCCTCGACCCATTTCACACCTTAACATCCAGGGTAAAAGCGTTTGAATTTCTCCAAAATACGTTTTAAAATGGTTGATCGGGCCGTGTTAAAGCGGGATGCAGAGTAGCAAGAAAAAGGTGATTTCAAGAAAACGAAAACTAATGTTTCGAACTATGCTGCTTGCTCGCGTTGCCGCGCTTCTTCAGTTTAAGTGGACAAGTCTTAAGTTGCGGTTTCTGATGTTACATGTTTAGCCGCAGCGAGCACGACAGCGCGAGCGAGGCACGTAATTTGGGGAAAAAATGAGGAAGAAAAATAATTTCGATGCGATGCGAATCAGATTTTCTTGTTACTCTGTATCCTGCATGATGGCCGGCGCTTTAACACGGCCGGAACTGTCGTTTTATGTGTTTTCAATATTTTTTGCAGACCTTAAAACGCATTTCCCTCCGGTTTTTTTTAATTTGATATGGGAAGAGGATGAAGATCTGCGTCGGTTGGAACAAGAATTGAGCGATTTGTAGTGGTGCGGTTAAACTGTATAATTACCGTGGATACGTGTTCGAATCGCGTCTTCAATATGTAAACGATTCCTTACACGTCGTAGCAGTTCTTGGGGGGGGGGGGGGGGCTAAAGGGAGAGTCCATCTTGCCCTACAACAGCCACGTGCAGTTTGCAGTCCGTGCACGTTGCCGTCGTACCGTTTCATAGGATTGACCATAGCAATTCGTTTTTAAAAGCTGTACGTTTGAGGAGGAATCGAGTCTTGTCCTTAGGATGTTCTTAGCTGAAATACAGAGAATATGATATAAAAATAAAAACTGTTCATAGCAAAGTACCTGAAATTTGTTCTGAACATTACGCAACAAGTCCCTGTAGTGGTCTCAATATATATACCTTATTAGTATAGTTTCCTCGGCAAGAATAAAGCTTTGTTGTCAGCGACATCCTAAAATACAGTAGCAGACTTTGACATATTTTCAGCCCATCTAATTTTTGGGACAAGAAACAAATCTGGGTTTTGGCAACAACAACAAAAAAAAAAGAATCAAATTCGCTGTAAACAAGCGATTAAGCCTGACGATAAATAAATTTAAGAAAAATCCTTTTTGAGGATATTCATTAATTAGACCCTGAAACGAGATCTATTGTTTAGAATATTCTCAAAAAGGAATGAAAAGGAATTTTCTTATTTACTTATTGGCAGAGGTTCTATAATTCTTCTTCGTCTCTAAGCAGTACGGTACTGTTTTTGTCTTACTTGGTTAAAAATCAGATGGAATGAAAGCATAGCAAAGCCTGCTATTGGAGGATGTCGCCCACGTGCAAATTTATTCTTCCCGAGGAAACTGGAATTCTCGAGGAAGTTTTCTTTTGTCGTCAACATACCAGCTGAACAGCGCGACTACGTTAACCGGGAAAGAAAAGTATATTTTTCTTTCCAGGTAGCATGAGGCGCTGTTGTAACTATATGTTGACGATAAAAGGCGGCTTTTGCAACAGACTTGACGGCCATCGAGTATAGGTGTAGTTGGGGAAGGAGGTAGGGTTGAATGTAGGGGAGAGAGACGGTATAAAGCGAAAGAGGAAGATGCTAGAGATCACTTTGACGTTCATTAAGATGCTCATTTCCAGTCGTGCATACAAAGCGGAAGCCGGCAGAATGAAAGTTCTCCCAAAGGATAAAAACTCTGAACATGAGTGTAATGATTTAAGAAAATTCGCAGAGGATGATTGCTCGTAGTGGTTGGGTGGAGCGAGGGGGAAAAATTATACGGTAATGAGAAAGTATAAGGTCTACACTCCTCTGTATAGAGGGCATTTGCTGTATTCTCATAGATAATATCCCGAGTGCAAGGGTAGTAGTCGATAATTGTTTGGCGCATGACATTTTTTTGCACCCATTAAACGCGTGAGTGCTTGTGTTGGCTAATTATTAAAATTCCTAGCCACGAAGTGACGAGGGAGCTTATTGCCAACACATGCACGAGCGAGTTTAAGGAAGCAAGCCCTTAAGTGCTCCAAATAGATCAGTAACTACCCACCGCAGAAGGGGTATTTAATCAGAGTATCTCGCCAGAATAATTACTCTCATCAGTTTATTAATAAATCAATTACAAACATTTACGGGCGTATGTAAGAATTTCTGAATTTTCTGTTAATGTTGTTGTCATTTTTATTAAGTTTTTTTAGCCAGTCTATGAGTTGAGGCTTTCGTGAAGAACCTGGCACTTTCGGATTGTTTCAGTTTCGTTTTATTTATGGCGCTTCAGTTTGCAGACGTTCGCAGATTGTATCTCCGTAGAAACGATCACGGAATGTCACGGAAAATATTCAATTTGCGTACTAGTAAAATTATCCTAACTGTTTATGTAGATTATAGCAGTTAAATTAGCTATACGTTTTTACATCCATAATTCGTTATTTATTTGTATTTATCTAATCCCAAATCATTTTGCCGCTGCGCTGTTGGAAGCCAAGCCAAGTGCCGTCTAAGCATCAGTCTGTTGCTCGCTATCTTGGTTGCTATGGAAACGAATACGGTCTCGGTATAAAATACAGTAAAATGACTTCGAATGACAATTCCTGGAGTGATGATGCATTGCAGACATGTAAGTACTATGGCGTAATGTGTTACTTACAGCAACAATAAACAAATCGGCCCTAACGTTCCATTTTGTTGCCACCTTGTGAATTACCGTTTTTCACTCGTTAGCAGCAGTCAGAACCAGAAGTCGTTTTCGCAATCAATGCCCCATCGAACACAAATCAAATGTAACCTAACTTAAACCGACCTCACTTACTTAATTTATCTTCTCATTTTCTAAAAAGGCTTAAGTGATTAATTAAGCCTTTTTAGCACGTTTAAGTATATGCGACTCTGGTTTAGTGTGTTGCCAACTATTTTTGATTCGTGCTTATGGCTTTGCAAAGAGCTGCTTATCACTTATTAATCACCCACTTGGTAGACCATTGAAACGTTTTTCAGAATAAGTGGGCTGTGATTGGCTGATGCGCCAAAAATACCCCTTGCCTATTGGCTAAAAAAAAAAAAAAACGAGGGAGATACTCTTCGTAATTTGTGTTTATGGTGTCTTATCCAAGTGAATATTCTTTGCGATATCTTGGTTTACATGTCCTGCCTATCGAGTAGCCTATAGTTTCGCAAACGTGCACAAATTGTTATCAAATAAACTCGGATGTCTCGATTTTATTGTTGAATGAAGGAAGGAAACCGACCACGCTCGCAGGATACAAAGGTTGTGCGTCACCGGCGATTCTTTCACCGTCTTAAGTGGATTTCAGTCTGAATCTGTACGGATGATGTTGGGCTATAAACTAAGCCAATAACGATGAAAATAGGCCTACTAGAAAAGTAATTTAATTCTTTCATTTGCCCTGTAGTAAGGCCACAAGTACGTTTAGCACAACAAATGTATAGTGAAACGATAAATAAATTTATTCATTTTGTATCTCGAAATCCATTCAAGGGATTTGTACGGGTTGGGTAAATTAGGTATCCTTTCTTATCTAGACAAAAAAAAAACTACGCAGAAAAAAGAAATAACACAAATGACAACATACTGGTGTTTAAAATGATAGTGTAAGAAGAAATTTAACAAAACCTACTAAATATTTTGTCTCTGTTTGATAAGTAACCAAGCTATTTATTGTTCAGTGTTCAGTGTCTAGCTTGTAACCCTTTACAGTCCAACGTCCAACAACATCCAAAACGGCAAAAAAAAAAAAAACTAAATCCAACCCGCAACGCGAGCTTTGTGAAACCCCGAGCAAAGCGAGTAGCAGTAGCCCAGTGTTTAGCGTTCTCGTCTCCAAACGAAACGAATGCTGGTTTGAATCCCGTGACTGTCTTGACTTTAAAAAAAAAATGTATTCAGCTCGGCATGGCATTGTAGGGTTAATGTAATTCTTTACCAATCTTATACTTGGCAAATTTGTTAGTTCAACTGGCAACATATTTAAAAATAGTTGGTATATTCAGTCTTAAAGTATTTGTTTTTGTTTTATGAGTCTCTTTTATTCTAAATTTTTTACGATAATAATTAGTTATGATATACACTATCTAAATATATATATTTAGATATACACTATAAAAAATATATATATATATACAAATAAAAATATATATACATGCATACGTATCTGTACATATAAATATAAATGTGTGTACATATATGTATATGTATACGTATATGTATATACACATACGTATACATATACATTAGGCCTATTTTCTGCTTACGAAATGAAAACTGCATTTTTAAAATTAGACCTAAAAATGAAAATTAGGCCTAAAATCATGTTACCATAGCAATGTCAAGTTGCTACGAGTCGCTGTTGGCTTCATCAACAGCGTCTCTCTCGTCACTTCTCTACTACCACTGATCTATATAGGCTACGTTGCGCGTTACGTTGTAACACTCACTGTGTGCCTGAAGGCTCACCGTGTTGCAAAAATGAATAGGCTTACTATACAATCCATATCTCCGTTAGCTGCTACTTACGAAATTAAAACTGCTGGTTAAAATTAGGCCTAAAATCTGACAATTACGCCTAAAATGTAAAACAGGCCTAAAAGCTAACACATTTTTAAACGGTAATTGTTATGGCTACTGCTTTTAGATTAGTATAATAGAGATAGCTGTTGTAGTGCATGATAGAGGTGTGCGCCTTAACATTGGAAGTGGAGGAACTGTACAGAAGACAGGTGCGACTAGGCAGTCGCTGTAGCCGCTTGTTTCTCTTAACAATTACGCAAAGTGTTTCTGAAAAGATTCCCAGTTGCCTTGGCAACGCCACCAAATGCTAGAAAGTTTTCCATGGGTTTTCCAGCAACTCGTGAAGTAACGGCCTTCTGGGTCTTCTTTCGCCAGATACTTGGATACCACCCCTTTAATTAAAATGGAAACTTCCGATGTAATTCACGCCTGCAGGGTATCACGTTTGCAACGAAAAATGCGAAAAATTTTGGGTCCGTACACTGTGGGAAGGTAATGCTGGGGGGGGGGGGGGAAGGGGCGGGCAGTTGAGGGGGACATGAAAGGGACTCACGATGCAGCGGAGAGCGTTAGAGGTAGGCGTCCCTTGGCGCCTGCACCTTCAGGCAACATTAAGAACGCCTCTCGACCGTCAACTTTTCTAGCAGCCTCCCAGTCTAATATTATCAGCAAAACGGG
>JAHWFP010033133.1:7357-35519 GCA_023313725.1 Lithobius niger | reverse complement strand
CAAATACTCGGTCCAACAAATCGATAAAACTGCTGTACGAAATAAAATAAGTTGCCAGAAGCCTACAGCATGCCAAATGCCTTTTAACTTTTATGGCCTTTAAGTCTAAACATTCGTGAAGTTTTTTGTTTTTTTTACATATTAATTTATCATCTCTCATTATTTTGCATTTCTCTATTGATAAATGTTTTCTCCCTAATTTAGTAATTTTTCTTGTATGCAATCGGGTTTTATTGATGTTGCGAGTATAATACACGGATAAATTAAGCTTAAAGAGGCCTTTAAGTACAGGTGGCTAACTCGTGGTGACCAATCGTAACCCCCCCCCCCCCTCAAGATATCACGCCATATCACTTTAGCGCCACCCAACGACAGGAATTTGGTTGAATTTCTTCACTTTGACATTCAGAGCACTGGGAAGAAGTGACATTGCATCAACACCGACAAGCCATACTAAGAGGTCGAAAAACGGATCTGCTATTTGAATGAAATAAAAGTCAATTTAACACTGTGGTTGCGAACTTCTGTACATTTTGAAAACACTGTGCAGTGATAGCACAAATCACTGTGTGTCATCTCAGTCTCCATACAACTTGCTGTACTCTTGTGTATACACTATGTATACATTTTATGTGCTTTTTGACTCACAACGTACGGAAAGAGTAGAGAACTGGTGCACAGCCTGAGTTACCAAGTACGCAGTGATGTGTACTATTTGCGCACAGTGTCAAAAACGTAGTGTGTTTAGAAGGAAACCAAAAACCAAGGCTCTTGACGTTCCCTCCCCAACCCCCCAAAAACTTTTAAAATTTCCTCAAAAGGGGCAAGTGCCCTGCGTCATTTAGCAATTGTCGTTTCCATCGCGATTCTTATGTGCCATATTTACTTACTACAGTTTTTTAAAACATATTGTTTACCCTCAAATCCATACTGAATCCTTAATGCTTCTACGGATGACGGTACTTCAATATTGAAATTGGATTGCAATACAGACCCTTGCCATAGATAGTGTTACTGCAATGATTTTCACATTCCATAGCTCCGGTCCATTATTTGCCTCGGCTATTAATTAAGATACAAAAGGAGTTATGCAAATGTTACACTCAAGTCAACAGTGCGTATGTTAAGACCTATACTTGAATTTGCTAGTCAGGTCTGGTCACCACACTTTGCTAAGGACATCCGTCGCGCCAAGTCGGTTTAGTAAACGTTTACCAAGCACCCCCACCTGGCCTTCGATGTAAATCCTGATCAGAATCCTGTCCTGAGTGTGGACTCCCTACAGATACGGCACCTGCATGCTGGTCTGTGGTTTACCTTGCTTCATTCTGCACCGACTCGTTGCCACCGAACCGAGCCGTTTCTTCAATGTCAGGGTAACGAACGTCACAGGGATAGCCCTTCTAATAGCTGATGGTTAACTGTGTTAGAAGGACTGTCGTAATTTTTTTTTTTCCAGTCACGTTAATGCGTGTAATCCCGAGGGGGTTCGACACCGCGAGAAATCTCGGACACCCAAGATTTACATTTACAAATCCGTTGCAAATATTGTAAATCTGTAAATCTTTCGCAAATCATCTAAATCTTGTGTGTAAATCTCAAGTCTTGTAAATCTTGTACAATTCTTGTAAATCATGTAAATCTGGCGTAAATCAGTTAAATCTTACTTAAATCCTTTGCAAGTCTTTAAATCCCAGCAAATCTGCAAACCATCATGTAAATCTTCAAATCTGTAAATCTGTGTGTATCTTTATATCTTCTGTAAATCCGTGTAAATCTTGAAAAAATCTCATGTAAATCATTAAATCTTATTTAAAAGCTTTAGTAAATCTTTAAATCCCAGCAAATCTGCAAATCTTCATGTAAATCTTCAAATCTGTAAATCTGTGTATAGCCACAAAACCCTATGTACATCTTTAAATCTTCTGTAAATCCCTGTAAATCTTGAGAAATCTCATGTAAATCATTAAATTTTAGTTAAAGCTTTTGTAAATCTTTAAACCCCAGGAAATCCGTAAATCTCCGTAAATCCGTTGTAAGATTTTGCAGATTTACAAACGTCGTACACTTTTTTTCTTTGTCGAACTCCTCGTGCAATCCTCAGTCTTCTGGTGGTGTTCTGCCACCAACCTTCTGTCACCTTCTGTCACCAACCTTCCATTGTTTAAGGCCAGCTGGGAAATATTAATCTCTCCAGGTTCTGTGTGATTGGGCTGACAGTGCTTCCCGGCATGTGCCAAAACAACCGACAATCTATTTCCGGTAATAAGGCCCGTATTCGGAATGCTTTTACCCAGTCTCGGAACTCCCGACTTTACAAGATGTTGTGACTATTTAGTGCCATCCGTCACCAGACCCTCGTATGGGTAACTTTGGGAAAAAATCTGATGACGAAACGACACTACACAGTGATGGCGTGATTCAAGTCAAGAGTGCCGAGAATGAGTACAAATTCGATCTACGTCCCTAAGAGAGTCGACACTCTACATAATGTATCAGCTAGGGATCGACCGATATGCCTATTTACCGACCGATCCGATACCGATGAAGGGAAACCCGACCTGATACCGATGCCGATGCCGATACCGATAATACTACTAATAATAAAAAAAACTACTAAAAAATTTAAATTCCATAGAAATGCAACTTCAGTTTCTGGTGTTCCATGGGTTCCAACTGGTGAGAAGATCGAAAAAGTTCTGTGCAGCAATGAGAGCATAATTTACTCTTATTCCTACTTACAGTTCAGTATAGATTCAACTTCTCAGATTTCAAGCTGGTCATTGCAAAGCTCAGAGAGTCAGAGCATCGTCAAGTGGTACATTTTCCTTACAAACTGAGCAAAAATGGCTTTGCGTTTGTTCAATTGGTTGTTGCTTTTGCCGAGCTTGGTGTCAAGTTTTGCAGGGAAAACGGTTGCGTTTTCGAGGCGTTAACGAATATCTGTATCGGAAGCCTTACAGTGGTTCGATACCGATACGGCAAAAATACCGATATCAATACCGGACTACCCCTAGTATCAGCAAATCGCAAATTGAATGCGGTCGACTCCTGCTAAAACAGCCAAATACCTCCATCAACAATATTATTAGTTTCCACACAGTTAAGCTATAATACTTCGGCCTGATCGTAAACATTCACTCGGCATAGGCAAGAAGTAGTTAACGGTATCAAAGACTGCCTTCTTCGAATGGAGGGGGGGGGGGGAGACTTGAGTATCCACATAAGTATAACATACTTTTTCCATCATTATTTTCGTTGTTGTCAACCCCTTCAAACTCGTCCTGGTATACGAAAGCCTCTCAGCCCGTGGCCGCTAGCCTAAGTTTGCCATTACTTATCCTAACTTTAATTACTAATTAGTTCTGTTTTTTTTTTTTACCTGCCCTGCGGCGAAGTCAAGACGGCAGGCGAGCGGGCGAACGGAATTTCAGGAAAAAGAGAAGATTAAACGGACTTACCTAGAAAAGATAAAAATAAAACCGCAAGTTAGTAACAAGACAGGTGAACAACAACAACAGCAACAGCAGCAGCAGCAGCAGCAGCAACAAAAAAATTGTTTTTACTGGCTAGGACAAAAATAGAGCGTACAACTCCCAAACCCAAACATTAAACCCAAACACAGAACATATACACACCCTCAGTTTGTGCAGCACTGTTCATTAAAAGACACTGGAGTCTGAAGCACAGTGTTATCGCATGTGCTTCTGGCTCCAGTGCCTTACAATAAACAAACGCCTTGCACAGAGGTCGATAAATGTACACAGAGTAGCCATTAAGTGCCAGTGAACGACGAAATGACGACGTTTCAATTCCTATGGTGTTCGCGGTTTAACTTGAGTCCTGCAGATATTTTATGAGCGGCTAAATTTCCCTGGAGGTATAACTGGAGGGGACGGCATTAATCGACGGCCGCCATTGTTTTTGGAACCATTTTGGATATCAGCAAGGCACACTGCTACCAAAAACATACAATTGTTTAACTGTGTCGTTCTGTGGCGAACTCAAGATAGGCCGCGGACACTATAGATCGGAACTGTTTTCAAGTAAAGGGTTTAAAACATGTCAAACAAAAGAAAAAATGAATAAAACAATTTGTTCTACTGTTTGTTTAATTGATTTTTTTTCTGTTGTTTGATATGTTTTAAAACCATTCACTTGAAAACGGTTCCGATCTAGGAATTAATGGCTACTCTGTATATATTTACTCACTAAAGTAGTTTTTAGCGTTCGGATTTTTGTCATCACACAGAGGTGGATAACACCCATTTTAAAACAGCCAGGATACGGTACAAAATAGCGGACACTAAAATACTAAAAAGACACATCCTGGGTTTAAAAAAAAATTTATCTTAATGATCAATTGTGCTTTTTTTCATTGTATTTGTAGTAGAATACATTATGACGTTTCTTTCCTTTACATGATCTTGAGCTTCCAGAGCGTCATAAATTAGTACGGTGCCACACGAAAACACCTTCTTTCATCACTTAACTTGTCACGGTTCCAAATGACCTAACAACTCTCGATTGCATTTTTAAAAATTTCTGGAAACTTGACTTGCTGACTTGACGCGTGTGTTACAAGCAGAATGGGCCCAACTAAACCGTGTTATTTTCTGCGCAGCGTATCTTGAGTCCTGCAGGTATTTTCTAATCGGCTACGTCTTCCTGGAGGGAGCTGCTTTAATTGACTGCCTCCATCTAGGATAACCATCTAGGATATCAACAAGGTGCTCTGCTATCGAAAACATACAATCGATTATCTGTGTTCGTTCTGCAGCGATCTCAAGATAGGCCGCGGACACTATTAAGACTTATTTAAAGCAAAAGGTGTCTTGTTGCGGTGGGGAGGTAGGGCGGAGGGAAATCTCGGCTATCTTAATCATGAAACTGATTGCAACAGGGTATAGCCTGATGTCCAAATAACCATACTTGCGGATGAGGATTAGTACGTCTAGCAAGGACTTTTTCAAGATCCCCTTCCCAATTACTGCCAACCATCGATTTATTTCATGCAACCAGGCTGAGTGTGTTTCCACCATACATTTACCACGACATATTCGTAAACATCTGCTTTGACCGAGACCCTGTTTTACCGGGAATATAAATGCACTGCTGGAGTTGGTAAAATATTTCACCAGGAGCGTCACAAAGGAGATTGCGTAGGGCTGGACCAGGGTTGCCACATGACATTTGGAAAAAAAAAGCAAGCCACCAAAGGGGAAAAAAAAAACATTTGGGGCAGCGGATCTGGGCTTCCCCTACCAAGCTAAATTTGTAAAATTAGGGTTTTATAAAACCAGCGCTTGTAAGCTTCCCCAGCGGGAGCTAATGAATTTTAAGCCTGTTTTGAGACCATTTCTGGCTTCTGGTCAATACTACTCCCTGCACTTGAAAATTGAAATAAACAAATATTAAAAAAAAAAAATGCACCTCCGTAGGAGGATTTCCGTTAAACTCGGAAACCCCCAGGATGCGCCACAATGTGAAATATTGAAAAAAAATCGAAAAATTGAAGAAAAAAAAAGCAAAAAATAAATAAAATAATAATAATAAAAGCAAAAAAAAAAGCAAAAAAAAAAAAAAGCGCATGTGGTAATCTGGCCTGAATGGAGTCTCCATGATACTATTATTGTGTGAGCGGTATATCTTGAGTCCTGCATGTACTTTGTGAGCGGCTGCGTCTTCCTGGATGAGGTGGCTTTAATCGATGGCCGCCATTGTTTTTGTAACCATCTTGGATATCAACAAGGCACTCTGCTACTGAAAACGTACAATCGATTATCTGTGTTCGGAGAACTCAAGATAGGCCGCGGACACTATAACGCATGTTCTATCTATCGTTTGGCAACCAGCCGTTGAGAGGCCAAATGTGGAACGACTTGTCAAACTATTTTCTGGGATACCTACGATTTGTAATTCGTGCGCGTCTTGCAGGATTGTTGCCTACTTTATTTGCGTAACGTACTGAAGAGTTAAAATATTTCGAGCGTAACTTCAAAGTTACCACGATTTCTCGTATAGACGCGAGTCGGGGCGAGAATCAAGTTTCAAGATGAACGGGTTTGCCAATTCGTAAACAAACCAAAGCAAAGCTGCCATTCCCAAGTCAATTCGCATTTTCTGGTTCAGAATGCAAGATTTCGATGGGTTGTTCAACGAATCAAAATCCAAAGCTGGTGTCAAAATCCGACATCGTTTGAGCAAATGCTTGCCAGTCTTACAAGCTGTGACGAAACAACTTACCCAGTCGCTTCGGAACTCGCATTATTAACTCTTTTCGTCGCGAACCGTCAGAGCTAAAACCACCGCCATGTAGGTTTTTCAGATGATTTCCGTCTTCTAGCTGCGCGAATGCAAAGGCGAGTCGGCGTCCTCACTTTACAAATAAGATTCTTTTTTAACGAAAAGTTTGGAAAGTTCCAGACAACAGCGAAAAACCACGACATGTTGGAATTAGGCTTGCAGATATTTTGGCAAACAAGATGGATGGCTCAGTGTAAAAGTGTTGGTTTGACATCAACGAATGCCATAAAACGGCGCTGCCATGCCAGGCGCAGAGTAGTTCGTTCCTCGAGTTACTACAGGAGCATCCCCCTACACTTTAATGCTCAAGGGAAATGCGTAATAAATAGTAAGTGGAAGACATTATGCAAAAAAAAGAGTCACAATTCACAATGTTTCACCTCCAAATTCGGAGTCGTTTTTAAGTGAGAAGTCACACTAAAAAAACTAAAACAGTGTCAACTACAAACGATATATGCCATGCAATTAAAAATAAATCATTGATACTAAAATCAACTATGCCTTTACAATCGAAAGACTGCAAGGGTAAATTTAAGAATTGTACAGTTTACGTTGATTTTAGTAGCAATGTTCCGAACTGGGAGGCTGAAAGTTGTAAATTGTGACTCAATGGCGTTAACTTACTATTCACTCAGCAAACTTAGTGCTTTTTATAAGGGAGATACTTCGTAAAAGGTGATATAGAATAACCTAATTCGAGTAGGCACTGTAACATGCTAATTTTCCAATGCTAACCCTATTTTGTCAGAAAATACCTATAATTCGAGGCTATACAGCCTCATATTCCGTACGGAATTGAAGTGTATGGATGGGCAAAGGTAAAAGAAACGCTTACAGAAGGTTCTAAACTAGCTTTCAAAAATTCTATTTCCGGTAAACCTGCTTCCCATTCTGGTTTGCAAAGACGAGCAACTAATTCAAAATACATCAAGAATTCTCATTCATCGACCAAAAGGATAGATACCCAGGAAAGGCGGACAGACTGCCGAAGACACAGGATGAGAGAGAGACAGACAGACTGACTACCGGAAGGACGATTTCACTCGATGTCGAATCTGAGAGAGAGAGAGGACCCCCACGACCTTCATTGATGCCAGCGAGCCCTTCGGTCTTTTGTCTGCGGATGGTCACTCTCCCAGGCAAGAGAAGACCATTGTCTACTTCTCGCGCTCAAAGAGATGCCTCAATAAACCGTCAATAAAGAGGCACTGAAGCAAGTAGAGAAGGCACTTCCGATTTATTTCACTGGCCATTGTCACAAAGGGGCGCCATCTTGAAGATTTGCCAAACACTTGGGGCCAGCGGTTCACGCCAGATAAAGATCTTTCTACCCATCGTGCAATTGACTCAATCCAAAGCAGTCCAAAACGTTGAAAACTTAAAACCAAAGTATCGGCGTTGTAAATAAGTCATCATTTTTGTTTTGTTTGTTTGGTTGTTTTTAGTTGGCCAACAAGAAGTTATTACCCAGGAAAGTAAGTACAACTCAGTCACTATAAAAGGAAGTAGACCTGCTTCTATGTTTATTGCGTCATGGTTTCACTAAATACACCGGCCGGGCATAGGTGCATCTTTCCTACGTATGAATACGGCCGCCTCAATACGAAGCGAGGTCTGTTTGGCAGATGCTATACTTCAACATGCGGTTTACCATCAAATAAATTTAGGTTTAATTTGTGGATTGTGGCTTAATGCGGCTAGGTCACAGTGCAGTGGTCCGGGTTGCCCTTGCGCCACACATTACAGAGATGTTAAACAAACTCCAAATCTAGATTTTTTTATGCTAGGTTAGGTAAACGTTAATGCCCGAAAAAACGGCGGGCCATTCGGAAACAAGGCACAAAGGCGCGCAAGCACCCCCGGGCGATTGTTTCCGAATGGCTCATGGCTGAGGGCTTTAACCGACTGAATATCCCGCTCGCCATAACAATTGAACGGCATATGCCTTGGCAATGTCATTGCTCGTGCAACAATGTCTATGGCGCCGTTCTAAAAGGCCTATTGTAAAACATCTTTTAAACATTTTTAAGAGAAGATGGTTGAAGGGGTTATTCGTCGTTGAAGGGTAGGTTGTAAACCACGTACAACAGTGGTACCGTTCGGCGAATGCGTAATGACATCTATAGAGCAGTGACATTTGCCGCCATATTGGCACCAGTATGGGTTTTGGAGGGCATAACTACAAGGTGCACTACATAAAAATGGAGGGAAAAACAACAGAAGAGCGGATTTCTTAGGCTTAAAATACCGTTTTCTCCAACAACAAAAATCGCGCGTTTTAGGTCTAAGAAATCACTCTTCACAGCATCGGCTTCAGTTAGTATGACGCCCTTCTGTTTCTCTCTGCAGTGCCCCTTGCAGCTAACCCATTAAGGCTCCAGCATAGGGTTATACTCAATAATACTACGTCGTGGTGTCACTACTCTATTGCCAAACAGTTGCGATTTACTAAACCGCAGTTACGCTTTTTACGTGTTTTACGTGGCTACTTCTCTTAGCGTTACATCCATTCAAGGTTACATCTTCAAGGTTACATTTTTTTTTGGCCGGGGGGGGGGGGGGGGTGGCAACAGGTATAAATCGGCCCTTTCCGCAGCCATATTGTACAACCTAGTCAAGTATTCTGCTCACAAATTCCGGCCGGTTAGTTTTTAAGACCAGTGTAATCCACTGTTGTTAGTGTTAATCTTAATTAAATAGTGATTTAGGTTTGTACGTTTGGTTCAGTGCGAGTTCCAGTGATCTAGTCGTAACGTGCAAATGTAAAATTTAATAAGAACCCTCAATACAGGTACGGATTGCTCTAGGAAAAGGATTGCGGCGTGGGTTTGGTTTCGTCCCTTTCATTTTTTATGTATATATATATATGTATATGCACGCTTATTTTGCTCGATTTTCGCCCCCTTGTTGTCGGTGGTAGTCTAGGTACCGTATTTTGTAAAGACTATTTTTTTTTTCGCAGAACAAGCTCTATACTCGACTTAAAATGAAAATACCGCTCTTTTCTACTCAGTAAATAATATATTATATTATCCATGCAGTGCGCGAGCAACGACGAGCTGAGGCCCTGTGGATTTACATAATTACTGAGTAGAAAAGAGCGGGTTTTTTTTTCATTTTAAGTCGAGTACAGTGTTTGTTTTGCGGGAAAAAAACAAATATTCTCTACAAAATATGGTACCTAGATTCTTTAAAGGGCAATTACGTCCATTTTGACATACACGTTTTACTTTTGGCTCACTTACGGTAGGAATACGTTACGTACGTCCGATACAACAATTTAATTACTGCATCACCAAAACACGATACGGAGACCGCCATTGTTTTGCTGGAACGCGCAGAAATTAATGCCGACAGGTGGTGCTTATCGATTTCGACTCGCAGCCGATTGAGATAGCTGTATTGACTGCGAGTAGCTCAAGCGTCTGACGGCCTTGACAGTAGTGGCCAGCTAAGGCAGCCTTGAGCTACCCACAGCCGACAAAGCTATCGCAGTCGGCTGCGAGTCGAAATCGATAAGCACCATCTGTCGGCGTTAATTTCTGCGCGTTCCAGCAAAACAATGGCGGTCTCCGTATCGTGTTTTCGTGAAGCAGTAATTCAATTGTTGTATCGGACGTACGTAACCTATTCCTAGCGCAATTCTTGTGTTTAGATTTTGTGTAAGTGATCCAAAAGTAAAACATGCATGTCAAAATGGATGTAATTGCCCTTTAACACACTTTTTTTCTTCCAACTAAACCAATATTATTTTTCGTTATCTCTGTTGTATTGGGAATTTCTGAGTGTTTTTCTTTTTTCAAATTCATCGAAATTGTTGTTGAAGTTACTTTTTTTCTTATGTGCTTTTCAAAATCGTTGAAATTGTCATTGAATGTTCATTGTCTACTGTCTACTGTCATTTTATGTTCGATTAAATATTCACCACATACGAGCCATGGATTCGTGGTGGATTTAGTGAAATCTTGGAAATACAATTAAAAAAAAAAAGATTATCACAGACAACAAGGAAATCCAGCAAAATAAGCGTACTTCATAGTGATTTAAAAATCAATGTAAAATCAATTGAGGGAAAACAAAAAAAAGGGATTTTATTTATTACTTTTGGTATTATTTTGCCGACTGCAATACCTTCTTTTTTTTTTTTTACAATTTTACTTTATCCGTCTCTCCACGTCGAACGATTTTTCGCCGCACTGAAAAATATAGGGGTCACTAGCAGCTAAATTTTATTATTGTACGCGATTTAAGAAAACAAAAAAGAACGGGAGATATAGAGCTATCCCTAAAAATTAATATTACAAGAGATTGATATATTGATATGAGGTCGGCCAACCCTCCTTCCTTCCGAAGAAATGCAATTTTTCGGCAAGATTATAGAGAAGCATAATAAAAGGACCACGAAGACCTTTTACGTTTTTTGAAGAGAATAATAGCATGGGAGAGGAAATATTTTGCAAAAGAATTCGGCCACAACTCATATTGTTGAGGAGGAGCCAAAATGAGAATGTATGGAAGGAAAGATTACAATATTGATGGCCTATTCGAAGCGGGCAATCCGTCAAATCTATGGAATGTCTAAAAATGGATGCAAGTATCCCGGCGAAACTAAGGACAAGCACACAAACAAAAAAAATACAGAAATTTTAACTTACACAAGTTCGGCTATTGAGGTATTTTTGGACAGAGATGAAAGTAATGTTAGGTCGAGACTCACTCCTACGCGTTTTTTTTCAACAAAAAAGGGTCCAAGTCACTAGTTCACCTTACTTCTACCAGGGGCTCTTAGTTACGCCAATTTTGGAATTTGCCTGTCAGGTCTAGTCACCTTCTCTCTTGAGTGATATTGACTGGGACTAGGTGGAAATCTCTGCAGCGCAGCTTCACAAAGTCCCTCAGGGACTTAAAAAAAAAATCTGGACTACCCGTCTAGGCTTCGGATACTAGGTCTGGAATCGCTGGAGCTTCGGAGACTTAAGTCTGATTTATGTTTGACGTATTCCATGTTACACGGTCAGGTATGTGGTGATTTCTCAGGCCCTTTCTAGCCGTGTGGGTCTGAACTCGGGGGCACAGTTTAAAGCCTGTTCCACTTAAGGCAAATTTAAATTGCCGACAGCATTTTCTTTTCATACCGTATAGTAAACTCTTGGAATGCGCTTCCAGCGACTGTCGTCTCGGCAACTTCCTTGGCGATTTTCCGCAGAGCGCTAAAAGAGCGCAACTTAGCGAGCTTCTACATCGATTTAAATGATGAATTTAAAGTGATATTTGACTTACTTATGTTTCGGTTTTCTTAGTTATAATTTTTTTTTTCATCAAATTCCTATGCACACTTGACTAACCCGTTTTTTTTTGTGATTTAAAATTTTTCTAGCTCAAATATGTTCACCCTTTTGGGCCCTAGTGTTTTCTTTTTTTTTGTAAATTGACATTTGTCCGGTTATTATGGGTGTAGTTTTCTCTTTTTGCATTTTTGGTTTGGTTGTGTTTTGTATGGTTAGGCTTAAAGTGTTTTAACCCCAGAGTCAGTGTTAGCGATACTCACTATCTCGTTGGTCGTCCTGTTTTCCTTTCTGGAAATAAAGCTATTATTATTATTTTTAGCAGGGAGCACCATCTGTTGTCGCCACCTTTGATTTCAAAGGTCGTGGGTTCGATTCCCCGCTGAAGCAGTCTGACATACAAGTCCAAAAGGCAAGGTGAATAGGTTTGCAACCGCATTTATTTAATCCATCTCCAGCCCATTGGCTTTCCGTCCTGTTTAAGCCACAGGAAAGCTACAGTGTAAATATAATCGGGCAAAATGAAACTAACATGGCATGTCCTGTATGCATCATAATAGTCCTGTGATATCAACTTATAACCCAAAACTAAAACTGGTATAAGAGAAACCGCAAAGTTTTCAAAAAGGCTCGGCCTTTGAAAGTAGTGTTATCATCCACCAGGGAAAATCCGCCTAGGTTAATCCTATTAACCAAGTTAATCGCACCAAATAATACTTTGGACATTAAATGAAAACTTTTAAGATTGCTACCGCCAGTAGCAATATGCTCGTTTTCATTTAACTTTCATACTATTAATCGGTGCGATTAACTTGGCTAATAGGGTTAACCTTGGCGGCCTTTCCCTGGTTGAATGATAATACTACTTTCAAAGACCGACCCTTTTTTTGGAAACATGACAGCATCTCTTACACCAGTTTTGGTTTTGGGTGAAGAATACATAACTAGCCTTGGAAAGGTTAACAATATTTACAATTAATGGTTTTAGGGGATGGGACTCTTAGGAATGAACGCCGTAAAAATCATACCCTATACCCGCTCAGGCTCCAGCTAGCCAAAACCATCACCAGTGCCATAATCGGAGCACTGAATTCACAGGGCCACTGAACAGGCACTTTCTCCTTGGGTTTAAGCAGGCACTTAACTCACAGGCTGAGAAATGCCAAAATTAGGTAATTAAAAATCTGTCAACTAAGCTAGAATGAAAGGAAAGCTAATCAAAAAAGACAAAAACCTCGAAAGGAAGGAAATTAGTGGCAGAACAAAGATCAGGGTAGGGGGGGGGGCGCAGAGACAGAAAAGCATCAACGAACCCACCCTCCAACCAAAACTCTCAAAACATATTCGAGTTTCCTGCAGCAAAACTGAAGTCCTATATGCGCTTCGTATCAACAAACATGCAACTTTCATTTGACTTTCACGATTTCCAACGAACGTCATCTAAATAGAGCCAAGACAAGACGGAACGCAAAACGGAAGCAATGCCAAACTAAAGCGTCAGGACAGACGGCACTTTATTTGCGTACGCCCATACAAATTAAGTTGTTGGAGAGACCGTTATTTTGTTGCTTCGTCCAAATATCGTGGTGGGCGGTAGCATTTAATTAGTGCCCTCCCTCCCTTCCTCCACCCCTCCCTCCCCCCAACCCCCCAACCGCTCCAAAACTCTTTTCCTATTGCCGTTTTGTTTTAGCTTTTGTTGAATTTCTCCGAGGCCCAGACTAGCTTCTGTCTAAGTGCAGCTATTACCGCTCTTCCGTTTTAGCCAACGACATCTAGAGGCAGCAAACGCCAACATAATACGGAGGTAATTATTCGACTGGTGTGGAGGCTTGCGAATGTTGCAGAACAACGCATATTGCGACAGACAACGAAAAAATAAAATAAATAAATAAATAAATAAACAATAACGAGTTTGCGTCATTACGTGAACAGGCTAAATGAACTAACTCCACGCGGCGAGGAAATTGGAAAATGTGAAATGTTTGGTTAAGTTACGCAATGTAGCTTCCAGATGATGGATTTGGAAAGGGGGGGGGGGGGTGGAGGTTTCAAGGCACGTCGAAAGCTAGGTCTTTAGTGCCAACCTCAGTCACAGTGCAGTGGTCCGTGTTACCACTGCACCACACATTAGCAAACAAACCCCGTGGATCTAAGAAGGCTGTGGTACAGGATCGAATCTAGGCATTGTCTGAACTCTGCTCAGTCACCAAATCTGTTAATTTACATTCCTAAGAAGGTTATGATGCTGGGCCGAATCTAAGAATTGTCTGAACTCTGCTCAGTCACCAAATCTGTTTACAGATCTAAGACGGCTATGGTACAGGTTCTAATCTAAGCATTGTCTGATCTCTGCTCAGTCACCAAATCCGTTAGTTTATAGATCTAAGAACGGTATCGTGCAGGATCGAACTAGACATGGTCTAAACTCTAATCAACCACCAAATCTATTAGTTTACAGGTCTAGAAGCCTATAATGGTGTACCGAATCAAGACCTATAGTCCGAACTCTGCTCAGTCATCAAATCCGCTAGTTTATACATCTAAGAAGTCTATAATGCTGGATAGAACCTAAGTATTGTCTGAACTCTGTTGCCAACTCCGTAGTTTACAGATCTAAGAACGGTACCGTGCATGGTCTGAACTCTGACCAGCCACCAAATCTATTAGTTTACAGGTCTAGAAGCCTATAATGCTGTATCGAATCTACACCTTGTCTTAACTCTGGTCAGTCACCAACTCCGCTAGTTTATAGATCTAAGAAGTTTATAATGCTGGATAGAATCTAAGCATTGTCTGAACTCTACTCAGACATCAAATCCGTTAGTTTATAAACCTACGAAAATTATAATGCTGGATCGAATCTAGGCAAAAGGTCAAAACTTTATTTCACTATTCACTTACGCAAACGCTTGACTACAGTGAATCGCTTTACTTCAATAGCATTTTTACTCAGCAGCCAGTCAATTAGTAAACCAAGAGGCGTAAAAATAATTGACAGCTTATTTACAATGAAGCTTACGAGACCAATTGGAAAGCTACGTCTCGACTACATTAGCCAACGTTTTTATTGGTTGAGTTTGGGGGAAAAGACTCGCGAAAGCTCACGGCACCGACGGCAATGCCGCGATGTTTTTCCTAACCGCCGCCTCCTAGCATGCGGATCCGGGCAATTCGCCGTAACCTCGTAATGCGTGCAGCGTAGCGGACCTTGTAGTTTTGCTCTGAACGGCAAAGGTTCTCCCCTGTAAGTGTTAAATAAATACGGATGCAAACCTATTTACATTGCCTTTTGGACTTAAATGTCAGACTGCCTGAGCGGGGAATCGAACCCACGACCTTTGAAATCAAAGACCGGAGTCCTAACCGCTCAGCCATACTGACAGCCCTTTTCGAGCCCAATTGGCTTTCTGTCCCGTTTATTATCCCCTGTAAGTAGGGAAAAAGTCTCCTCCGTGCTATTTTTAATTGTAAGTTGGCCTTACAATGTTCTATTTTAATTAAAAAAAAAAATTACGTGAGCTTCATTCTAAATCGAGAGATTCCGAAGATTACGAGATTCCGCCTAGATTATAAAAACTTAGTGCAACTCCAGGTTTTGGGGGGTCCCGTAATAAACGAGGCGCATCTGAAATGACCTTGCCTAACTTCAAACTGCAGCCCAGGGGGGGACGACTCCTTACCAATAGAGCCGAGCAAATCACACCATCATCCCTTCGAAAATAATGCAACTACCATTCTCAAGACAGTCCTTCAGTTCCCATAGCATCCTACGTCACACTCCCCATTAAACACGTGCTTGGCACAAGATAGTAAGACAGTAAAGTTTTGTTCAGCATTTCAAGCAACAATAACGACCAACATAAGCTCCCTCATTCCCCCCCCCCCCCCGTCCCCTCCCCTTCAAAACTTACACACACAAGCAAGGAGGCAGAACGCCAATTCTTCCCCTATTCTTTTTGCCCGCCCGGCTTCTCTCAGCATTTTGGCCTTCAAGAGCCCAGCCAGCATCCACGCAGGCAACAAAGGCATAATTAAAGATTTGTAATTAGCCTCTTTTAATCCCAAGTAATGAAGTTAGAGTCCGACGCTCACGAAACAGCTGTTTATTGCTGCAGATTTTGGCCCGTATACTCAGGCAAGCGCTCGTCTTCTTCTCCCCATACTCCCCAATCTTGGCTGTAGCCTTCACTCACGTACGCCCCCCCCACCCCCCACATCTTGCACAATCCCAACAACGATCCCCTTTTCAACCTCCACCTCGTACTCTCGCATCAAACTTCCAGATTACAATTTTTTTTAAAACACGATGGGGGGGGGGGGGTGAGGGGAGGAGGAAGCTACAATTGTTCTCTTTTGTCCAGCGACCTTAATAAACGCACACACCGGCGGCTCCGAATGTCACTGACGCTTCCTAATTAGACAGACAAGAAGACCCTACCGTGTGCCTCACGCCACTCGCATATCTTGACTACAAGTGGACCGGTGGGGTGGCTGCTTACCTTTATTTCCTCTTGGCCTGAGAGAGTGACGGACCGGTTGCCTGGAGACTACTTACCACTGACAACCTGGATAAGAAAAAAAGTCGAGGGCCACCACGGGGAGAAAACTCAGTTAAGTAACTCGGTCGTTTGGCCGCCCGGGAGAATGTCACTTCAACTTGCGAGGTTAAGAAAAAAAAATGCAGAATACTCACTCACTCATTCTCCATCGTCCGGCACTTGATATTCCACCCATACTTGATATTACGAATCAAGAAATCACAGAAAAATGTCATCCAGAGACGTATTAAAAGGAAACATAAAAGGAACCTGAATACAAAGCCAAAAACTGGTAAAGAGGCCACTAAGTTGAGAGCGGTTCGGCCCTTCAAAGGAGTGATATCAACACACCAAAACATTCGCCAACATAATCGCACCGAATAAGACTTTGAACGTTAAATGAAAACTGGAACATTGCTACCGAAAGTAGCAATGTTCTAGTTTTCATTTAACCTTCGGGTTATTAAGCGGTGCGATTAACTTGGCGAATGTTTTGGTGTGTTGATATCACTCCTTTGAAGGGCCGAACCATTCGGAACTTGGCGGCCCCTTTTACCAGTTTTGGTTTTTGATATGATATAAACATAACACTAAATAAGGGCAAAAACACTTTAAACACGATGCTTCAGTCTTAATTCACGATCCCTTTATCATGTGGAAATAAAAAGATATTATTATTAAAACATGGGTTCACACGGAAGGATACACAACACCAGGTTAGGGTCAGTCAAAAACAGACCAAAACCGTATACATCCTTGAGATGGGGGAGGGGGAGGGGGCGTAGAACAATCATCAGTTCCCACAAATCAAACTTTAAACTTAAATGTAATTCATATTCTTTAGTTCCCCAGTATCCGATGACGGGACACGAAAACTCAACCATCCTCACACTACAATAATATTTCAAGAACCTCAAGAATGGAAAAGGGCGAATGCAAAAAAGGCGTAACACACAGTAAAAATAGAGGCTGCCAGGACGAAACTGCTGGCACTACTCGAAAATGCCACAAGCCGCACAACTCTACCTTCTCCGGTTCCGAAGTTGTCGAAGCAACGTTACGAAACCAAGTATCTGCATCCGAAATTAAGGTTCGTACCAAATTTTCAGTTTGAATTTCCCTGACTTTTCCAGGTTTTCCCTGACTTTCTCCCCCTATTTTACTTTTCCCTGACTTTTCCAGGTCTCGTACGAACCGTGGAAATGTTGCCAATTCGAAACGGATAGAGACTAATGATGTAAAACCAATACCTACAAGAGTCACACAAAAGCTAGTAAATTCAACGAGCATTCCAACCTAAGACAGAAGCCCCATTTCAATGCCTCTTCAAACCTACCTCCACATTTCTAAGCTTTCAAGAAACTTTCTACAAATTCATACTTTCAACTTGTCCATTTCCTGAGTGCATCCCTCCTCCCCTCCCCCATCTCATCTTACTCTCCTCCCAGGCGACCTTGCGCACTCCCAACTGTTGCACCAGGAATGGTTGCTCGAGCCTCTAGTGACCACGATACAGATCCCATCTCATGCAAAATGCGACGACAAAATTAATCGCATTACAAACTGTGCGTGCAGCAACCCCACCCTCGAGCGGATGGCACACGTCACGTGGCCGTGGCCCTTTCCCCTCGAGGCCATCACCCCCCCCCCTCCCAACCCACGTCCCACCTACGTCAGGATTTCGGCAACACTGGTCTGTGCCAAAGTGTGCTGCCCTATGCAGAAAAGTCGAAATGTCTTCCCTTTTATGCTGACTTAAAGCAGACGAAACCCAAGTCGGACTCCGTGCTGTCCCCTTGCAATTAAGAGCCGTTTAAACTGTTTACGTGCCCCTAAACCATTTAATGTCTCATTATACTGATGTGTAAGGGAACAAAAAAATCCTTACACTCACGGCAGTAAACTTCTCCCACCTACTTGACTAATGAAAAAATAAATAAACTAATTCAGTGAAAATGTTAAAATCTTTCAGTGGAAACGCTATATTTTCGTAGAAGCCAGCCGAATGTAGAAAATGAGAATATATTTTTTTTTAATTCCACGGTATTGTTAGCGTTGCCGAGCGAATCTCCCATCAAGTGGCAAAACGATCTAAGCAGCGAAGTTAACGTGACTGCGTGGAGCAGCTCGTGTGGCTGTGTACACGATACCTGGTTTTTCTTACGTGAAAAGAACGAAAAAGGTTATAAATCCAGGGTTCATGCTGATATCTGAAAACGAATATCCCTAACTATCCCTGATTTTCCCTCACTTATTTCTTCAAATATCCCTGACCAAAACACTTGCACGTTTTAAATTTTTCAATTAATAATAATAATAATAAGTTCGTTGCAAACGCAACCGGAATGGCAAGGACCTGGTGATCACTAACTGCCATCCGAAGTTAAAACAAAAAAAATTAAAATTACAGAAGTGTAGGACTTCAAGAGTTTAAAACGAAGACAATGGCCTCGCCACAGAGGAAGGGTTGATGGTATTGGGTTGGGGTCACGAATGCCTTACCACCAAGGTTAGACCTACCAGGGACACAATGGTCCCCGATGGCATCGCCAAACGTGAGGGACAAGTGAGGGGAAAAGCTGTTTCATTGTCAATGTTTCTTAAAAATAAAAATAAAATGCATCGCAATTTAAAGCTTGGCCTAAACCAATTGTCAATTATTAACAAGATAAAAAAATATATAATAATACAAGTTAAAAAACCAAATTGAAGGTGAAATGAAAACAGACATGGCAAAGGATACTCCTTACGCCAGTCCACGGATTAAAAAAAATAATGGTTTAATTTAAAACAATAAAATGGCTGGTGGCAGCTAAAGGGTACAGTGTTCAGGCCTCTTTAGGAACGAAGTCAAGTCAGAAAGACCCAAATTACGCTTGAAAGCTGCAACAGATGGTGATTACACTGAGTCAACTGCTCATTCTGCAGGGTTGGCATCATAACTACATCTACACACTTTTCTCAATTTTTTTTTTTAATTTAAAAAATGGGACAAGACGGTAGTGGCAAAGCGAGTGGAACTTAAAGAGACCATTATAAAAACGAAATTTAAAAAAATAGTAAAAAACTGTTCATAAAAAAAAAACGGTTCTAAAACAAAACCAGGTCATTCTAAAATCGAATATCCCTGACTATTACTGACTTTTCACAAGTTTTCCATTTTTTCCACGACTTTCCCTGACCGTATTTCATATCCCTGACGTTCCAGGTCGGTATGAACCGTGAAATCAGAATTGCCGCCTTTTTCCTCTTTTTTTTTTTTTTTTATCAAAGCAACGTTTGCAACCCTCTCCGCAAAACCAACAAAAAATTAAACACTTTCCAGTTCACAAGCCGAAATGCAAGGAATTTCTGGAAAACCGTTTTTCGATCATTTCAGAGTTCACACAAATTTTTTGTTTCGAATTTCCCTGACTTTTCCAAGTTTTTCCTTATCAGATTTTACACATTTCCCTGACCTTTACCGTCATAATTTAACTACTAAACCTAATACAGTACCTGCAACAGCATACAATATTTTTAATGATCTTAGGGCTACTGTTCTCAACATTTTCCCTGACGTTTCCCTGACTTTTTTCATCTATTTTCCTTTTCTATGACTTTTCCAGGTCTCGTACGATCCCTGATTTTAAACTGGTTGTCCAGGCTTGTGAGAACCCTGTAGATAACCAAACTCCGGAGTTGCAAAAGAATACATCAGCTTTAGGCCAGCCGTGCGTGAGTGGTCGAAAAGCAGGCTGATTGGTCATTGGTGGGTAAGTGGCAGTGCGTGATGGACATGGGTGGGTCCTGTAACGGACCTAACAACCATTGCCATCAATAATGGGGGGCCGTCATTACAGCTGATCTCTACTGCACGCCATTGTGGGGAGGGCGGGGGAGGGCGTGGTCCTGACAGCTAAGAGAAATGCAAGATGGCCGGCCAGAAAGGGATACTCAAGTTTTCAGACTATATACTTACAGGCAGGGAGGTGCTACAGTTCTGGAAATTTAATAATAATAACGAGTGTCTTCCAACAATCGAACGCGGTATACGGGAAACTTAATTCACGAACTCGGTGATGGCGGAAAAATCGTGTTTTTTTTTTTTTTTTTTTTTTTTGCGGTGATGTCGCTGAGCAAATGGAGCCAGTGAACAAGCAGCCATGGTTGAGATGGACGAGGAGACAAAAGTTATTTTAAACGAAGTAACGTATCATTCGTGTCGTGGTCCCAAAGTGTAACAAGAAAAGACCCGTCAACAAATTCTCTTCGGTGTTAGAACAAAATATATCTTATCGGTTAGGGACAAATAAGGCGAAATACAATAGGGCAGTGACACAACGTTGTATTATTGTATATAACTATGAGCCAGTAACTGGGATAGCTGCAAGGGTCACTGGAGGGGGAAAAGAAAGGCGTCTTACTGAAGACAGTGCTGTTAAGAGTGGATTTCTTAGGCCTATAATAGGCGATTTTTGTCGATTTGTTGGCAGTTGCTGACATTTTTAAGCAAGTGGAATCTTTATTTTCCGATTACAACCTAGCAGCGTAAGGAATTGGAGAAAACAAAGTTTTTTTATGCCTATGAAAGCCGCTCTCAAAGCACTGCCTTGACTAGAAGTGCCGTTGTTTAACCCTCCATTTTGATCTAGAGTGCCCCTTGCAGCTATCTCTCTTGTAGCCAATATGACGTCACATGACGCAGCTCTATTGCTTATAACAATAATAGGCCAATCTCAAATATAATTGTTTAAATAATTGTTCAAAGGACACATGTGAAATCATAAATCATGTGATTTACGTGATTTAAGTTATACGCGTAAGTTTTAAATATTTTTGCCTAAAAATTTAAAAATACAAGGAGGTTAAAACGCTGCTAGCCACCCAGTGCCCTGCCATTTTGTAAGTATTCCTGTTTCATATTTTATATTGCTTGTTGTTTGTTATCATTTTTCTTGTGTTCGTGCTGTGTACATTGTGCTTTTTGGCGACCAAGACCATCGAATTATGGTTGAAAATTAACATTTCGTTGGTCCTATGTGCTTTGCGAGGTTTTGTTTGATCAGGAAACAATCTTTTTACTTTGAAAATATCTTTATTGATTGTTTAAAACGCTCTATGTAACGGATTGAATTATTCTTTTTGTATTTAAGAGATTTTTAAAAAGGTCTAATATTGTAAATAACAAATTAATGTAAATCAAAGTATTTGCCCTTAAACTAACAAGACCAAACAAACAACAATTAACACACAAATAACTAAATATAAAGACGTTTCGGTTTGAAATGTAAGCAATGCGTAAGAGTTGCATTGAATAAGTCGAATTACAGCAAAAAAAAAAAAAACTGAATCCCATTTCATTCGTTTAAAAAACGTTTGAAATAGTCAAGGAAATATGAGAACACCCTGTACAGCAAGAGTACCTTGCAGTTAGCTCGGAAGTTTTGCGCATCTGCAAGGTAAACCAATGGCAAGTTAAAACGTTTTGAAGTCGTGTTAAGATTTCAGTTGTATAGCCGACTTATTTTCATTTATATTATCATTATTTCAGATAATTACCTCGCAGTGTATTTATTTCAAATACTTAAACAAAAGCAGTAAAACATGCTAGTCGAACTTTCAACCATATATAGGATGCAAGGACTCCGTACGTTTGGCAGCCCATTAAGAAGCACCCCCTTCTAAGAGGAGGTCGGCTTCACTGTTAAGCAGACGTGTTCAACAGATAAGCGGGGAAGAAGCCATTATGCAGGCGGGTGGGCAACACAGCTCCATTTCAACAAGAACGGTTGAGTCTTTGTTTTTTCCCCCCGAACGATGCATTGAATTCACGTGCAGGAAGACTAAAGATGGACGTACCTAAGCAAGCTCAGAATAGGTGCAATGAACCACTCAAATGTATTTTTGCTTAAAAAAATTTGCGACAACACAGTAAACAAAGAAAATTAATAAAAGCATTATTACTGGACCATGTAATCCTTCGTACATGTCGGTGATAAGAGTATAGCAAAGTAATGAAGTTTTAGCTCAAGACTAGAGGAACCCTCTTAGATGCACCGTTGGCAACACTTGTACGGTTTGGTTACTTATACGTTTGGGTTGCTCATGTGCTCATGTTTCACAGAATTAAATTTCCACAATCTTATTTTCGCTTCGTTCGCTCAATCGGCGCATCCTGTAACTCAAATCACTGGACACGTACCGTTTTAAAAATCGGCACTTTGCATGAATCAATTTTTCGCTGCCTAATGTTGTTGTATTGCTTGCTGAAGTTCATTGTGCACACGAGTGATGTTGGACACGCCGTTTGCAACACTGGTACGGTTTGGTCGCTCATGTGTTATGTCCATGTTTCACCGAATTAAGTTTCGTCAATGAAATTTTTGCATACACGTAAGTTTTTTTTCTGAATTATAACGTTGCTATAACGACGGCTCTTAAAGTACGCCCGATGCTGTTCCGACGCTGCTTTGTATTGTCCGGATGACGTAACCGTGGGAAGGATGACATAGTTTATCGGGCTTCCTGATTACACCGCCAAATCGAAATACCGAATCGGCCTTATCTTCGAAAACACAATTTTGTTGTATAACGTCATCGTCGAACTCCTTCAGTGACCTCTCTTTAGTTAATAAATTCGCAGCGAAATGGAATAAAACTTCAAATGTTGTCGTGTTCCATATAGACAGTTACAAGCAAGTTTCCGTAAAATTACGATACAAATACATGGTAATTTGTTTCGTTCGTTCAACCGTAAAAGTGCAGTCGTAGAACCAAGTCTAAAATTGATCTGAATTAAAGTTACTGGCTCCTACATATGCATGTGTCCTACATGTGTCATCTCACAGATCATTAATATAGATAAAGAACAACAATGGACCTAAAACAGATCCCTGGGGCATACCAAATTCAACCTCTTTCCACGAACTTACTTCGTTATCAATTTCATCTCCTATTCGTCAGGTACCGTAGCTAGTTGAAATGTTAAACATTTTCCCCTCTAATTCCATGTTTGTACAGCGGTTACGGTATAAAAGTGCCATAAACAAATTTTTGACGGTGTTAGAAATATACGCAAACAATATCCCGTTCAGTCAAACTCTTTACGTTTCGCTCCCCGACCAATTTAACCTCTCGGGTAACCAAACTATCAGTCCATCCCCCTAAACTTCCTTAAACCCCTCCATAATTCACGTGACCTTCCTGACGCGCGAGCCAGAGTCTTACAAACCCGCAACACTTGTCTGGGCATTACGCCTTTCCTCCCCCCCCCCCCCCCCCTTCTCACTTCCGAGTTCGCAAGTAAAGCGCGCGTGCGTCCCTCGTGGAGGTTACTAGGCAAAAGGGGTTTATCGGACTGAATGACCCGGGCATCTGTCCAGCCCATTACTTTTTAATGGGATCGGATGACGCGATTGAGGCGCGGACACAGCAAAGGGGCCACCAAGAGTGGGGGGGGGGGAGGCAAAGGGGCAGGAGGGGAGGTACGGAGTAGGTAGGGGAGGTAACCCGTCTGAACAATTACCGAAATGGACAAGAACAAGCAAGAGGCGAATGCTGACGCACAGAGAGACGGACAAACTGACTGACTCTCCATTACCTGATTATATCTGTCACCAGTACCTCATTGAAGGCATAATTTAGAGGGACACTGCCCATTGTTTTTTTTTTGTTCTTTCGCTGAAGTGTACGAGAGAGAGGGAGGGAGGGGGAGGAGGAGGAAGGAGGAAGAGGAAAGTAAAAAGTCAACAAAATTATGCATCGTAAAATAATTACAATATTTTTTTTTTCATTATTTACGAATCACGGAGGAGTCGGCAAGAAGTCCCGGTGCTTGTTTTTTTGTTGTTGCTATTATCAGCTGTTCAGAGTGATATTAAAAAACCTGCGTTATCCTTAGGGCTCCCGCGCACACGGGGGCCAGGTCGCTTGCTGCGGCCGAAGAGAATGCTTACAGTATATGTAGCAACATAACATGAACTTGGCCGCCGTGGCCAGACAGTCGCGGCGCCCACTGGACGGCGTGCAGGCGGTCACAGGGCGACCATAACTTGTTTCGTGTTCATTTTTCACCACGTGATTGAGAATTCGCAATGAAAAACGGACGTGGCCGCGCAGCACGTTGCCGTGTTTTTTGCCCGCAACGACTACTGACCGCACGACCTGGCCGGCCTCCCAGTGCGCGGGCGGCCTTATTTTTTAAAGAAGGGACAGAGCAAAGTCAACTACGTCACCTGGATCCCTGTTTATTCAAGAAACAGCCAAATAAAGAGTTGAATAAAGCTTGTGCACATGAAGAATAATGATGTAACATAATGGGCCGTCGACTTATCGTATAATTACCAATGCAGGAAAGAATTCGAGCAATAAAGAAATCCTCCTTGTTGTACGGTAACTTTTGATATTTTTTTCACTATAGAACTGTAGATGACAACAAAATTGTGTTTAAATTGACGTTATCTCGAGTTGCAGATTTCCCTGCTTATTAAAGGGCAATTACATCTATTTTGACATGCAGGTTTTACTTTTGGATCACTTACACAATAACTAAACACAAGAATTGCGGTAGGAATACGTTGCGTACGTCCGATATAACAATTTCATTACTGCATCACCAAAACACGTAATGGGTGCCGCCATTGTTTCGCGCGGAACAACAGAAATTAATGCCGACAGATGGAGCTGTGCCGTTTCGACTCAAGTTCCGGAAGAAGCCCAATGAGATAGCTCTGTTGGCTGTGAGTATCACAAGCGTCTGATAGCCTTAGCTAGGCAGTACTGTCGTGCTGTTCGCTTACCAGTTCTTTAAAGAAAGGAAAAAAATGGAGGAGGGGGGCAGGTATCGAACATGAATTTCTCTTCGAATCTACTCAAGCCAAATAACATCATTTCTTCGCGAGAGGGCGTTACGATAAATGTTGGCCGCCTGAAGTGGTGCACATGTCGGAGCAGCATCCGGTCGCAAGCCGAATGCGTTTGCTGCAAGGAAGCACCTGCACGAAAAAAAAATCAACATTCTCAAATGAACTTATTTGGCCTGAGTAGATTCGAAGACAAATCCATGTTCGATCCACTCCCTCCCCTTTTTTTTTCTTTAAATAACTGGCCAGCTAAGGCTGTCAGACGCTTGAGCTACCACAGCCAACAGAGCTCTCTCACTGCGCTTCCGTTGGAACTTGAATCGAAACGGCACAGCTCCATCTGTCGGCATTAATTTCGGTTGCTCCGCGCGAAACAATGGCGGCACCCATTACGTGTTTTGGCGATGCAGTAATGAAATTGTTATTTCGGACGTACGCAACGTATTCCTACCGCAATTCGTGTGTTTAGTTACTGTGTAAGTGATCCAAAAGTAAAACATGCACGTCAAAATAGATGTAATTGCCCTTAAAGGTGTAACACGCTATTTACGTATAGCAGGGTGCAACGCGAGTCAACCCCCGCGGTGCACCTTCTTACATATGCTGCTTAAGCGTTCGGTCAACTTCCGTCTACACCGGAACTTGGCCGAACACCAACAGCCGGGAACGAGGCTACTCTATTGTTCAAACCAGTTAAAGCCGGCTCCTACCTGTTAGCGGTTGCGCAACGTAATGCCTCAGGCTATTTCTATTGTTCAGCCCCGCGTATAAATTCGAGGGCCTGGACCATGGGAAGGCAATTGGTGTAGGGCAGGCAACTCGAAAGGTTGTCTCCCTTCACTCTGCTAGGATTAGACCAAGCTCCTAAACTTGTGTTTAATGGCAAAGGCGTGTGACTCTGTGCAAAGTCCCCTAGCTATGCAGTAAGGAGTGAATTGGGCTTGAGATATTCTTGAATACAATCGTCCACTCCCTGAGTACGTCACAAGGGCGGCTTCACGCGGGCTAGTGGCTACGAACGACGAGCGGCTCGTCCAAATTCGTGAAAAGCCGAATGGGTAAAACTGACTTCTGTTTCCCACGGCACAAAAATCAGTACTCACCGAATTTCGAACATGGCTCGCGTGTCCGACCAAGCTAGTTTCCCACCGTCATGATCCCCCCCCCCCCCCAACGTCAACTTTAAAAACAATATTGAATGACAGCCTGTATTCACGAGCTGCTAGTTTACGGTAACACGTGGGACCCCAGGACAAGAGGAACCAACGAATATAGACGAGAGCGGATTTCCCTTCAACTCTTTCTACACTTACCGACAATCGGTAGGAAAGGATGAGCCGAGCCGAGCCGAGCCGTACTGGGTTTACCCATTCACATGGTCGTGACAGTTAACGAAATCAGAACATTCAGTAGGCTAGTTCCACCTCATAAGTGTAGTAAACTGCAGCCGAAGTTTATGGTATAGACGTAAATTAACTACAGCACATCCAAAGTGCCTTTTATTAACTAAAGTCTACATCCTGAAAACAGATTTTTTTTTAATTGCGTCGGGAAGCAGACTAAAAACTTCCAACAATGTTTCAAAACCATTCTTCGTTAAGAAATCTGCCCCACCCCCTCGGCCACAATTTAATGGACTTCCCTTCCCCCAACACAAACGTTTTGACGTTTAGTTGGGATTTCATGGTAGCGGGTATGTGCCAAGCATAACAACAACGACATAAAACCAAAGCGCCGCTTGTGGCGTAACGTGGAAACAGGCGAAAAGGAAGCAGGGAGCATTCCAATGCGTCACCGGGAGAGACGCGCTCGTGAGGACGCTGCGCGCGAGCATCTTGAGCCATGCAAGGCAATTTGGTACCAGATTAATGACCACCACTTAAAGGGAGGCACACTCATAAACGCGGCGATAACTCATAGCTTCAGAAGATGAAAATTAGACGGCTTGTTAATTACTGTCTATGTAATAGGCTTCAACAACACGCCCTTCAATGCCGAGCGCGTCAAGGCCCTAATTTATCTGCGCACCCCTACGCCCCCTCCTCCCTACTATGCCCGTCACTTAAATACTGCACTTCCCAACAACGAAGATACACAATACAAAGTGGGCGCAATGAAGAATTCAAACAAGTACAAACATTTATAAGCATTTAACAAGATTTAAAAGCTTCAGTCAAGTCTCACTCAGTACTATCACCAACAAATAAATGTCGCCAAACACAGATGCAAACCTATTTACGTTGCCTTTTGGACTTGTACGTCAGTTTACCTGAGCGGGGAATCGAGCCCAGGACCTTTAAAACCAAAGGACGAGGTCCTACCGCTGAGCCATACTGACACGGCCTATTCACCGCTCAGGCATTCTGACATATTTAGTTATTTCTTGTGAGCCTTTGGCTTTCCCGTGTTTTATAAATGTCGTCAGTATCGATGTTATAACTCTATATCAATGTTGTGTATTCTACAGATTTCAGCACCCTGCTCCTGGCCAGACGATTCAGCATAGTCAAAATCTTATTTTACCAAAGCAGTGCTGCGAAGCTTAACTTCCTGGCACGTGAGAGAACTGGCGTAGAGTTGTTGGGAGGCAAGGCCTGCAATTTCCTCCAGTCGGCCTCGGCTCGAGAAACAATATGTCTTCCTAATTTTAAGTTCATTTAAAAGATTGTTCTTGCAAATTGACACGTGCTTATGACTAAACGCAGGACAAGGGATATTTTTCACACACATATTTATTACGTAAAAACCTACACAACGTAATTTTTAACGTACGTTTTCCACAAAAGTAAAAATGGACACTACTTCGAATGATAGAACAAAGGGTAGAATTGTGTTGAATTGTGTTTATGCCGCTCCTGGCACTATTAATATTTAAAAGCTTCAGCCAAGTCTCACTCCGTACTATTAATATTTAAAAGCTTCAGCTAAGCCTCACTTCGTACTATTAATATTTAAAGCTTCAGCTAAGCCTCACTCCGTACTATTAATATTTAACGCTTCAGCTAAGCCTCACTCCTTACTATTAATATTTCAAGCTTCAGCTAAACCTCACTCCGTACTATTAATAGTTACAAAGCTTCAGCTAAACCTCACTCCGTGCTATTAATAGTTACAAAGCTTCAGCTAAACCTTACTCCGTGCTATTAATAGTTACAAAGCTTCAGCTAAACCTCACTCCGTACTATTA
>JAHWFP010033132.1:0-13961 GCA_023313725.1 Lithobius niger | reverse complement strand
ATACTGTAATTCAGGATTCAATCTCTAAATGCAGCAGACAGAAAATGCACAGTACACTGTTTAAATACTAGATTCATCCTGGTGCTAGTAGATATAACAAAAATTATCGGTACTGAATTTCAACGTCATCTCACATCCACAGTCTAGAATAGCTTGCTTAAATAAGCAAATGAAGATGCACGAAACGTCAAGAACTGTTGATATTGTGAGTGTTTACATCTCATGCGTGTATAGAAACCAAATGACTGCATACACCAACATTTTTTAACTAGTTCAAAATTAAAGCCAAACCTACCTTCCGACACCAATAAAAACTCACTGTGCCTGAAAATTTGTGAAATCTATATGACTAAGATCGTAATATTTGTTTGTTTGTTTGTGTGTGTCCGCAGTTCGTGTCTGTCAAACAGAATGATCCGAACTCACTTTTCAAAAAAGGGACACAGTACTGATGATGTCATATGTTTTTCCAGTCATACCGTAATATTTTCATGCAAACAGGATCTAGGCCTCTGTATCTCTTTATCCGGGCTCTAACTAAATCTAATAAAAGCTTGGCCGACTGCTAACGAGAAATCACATGTATGTGTGTGTGTGTGTGTCAGCAGTGGGAATCTCAATAATTCGTATTCTATTGACATCCATGGTGGGAATATCAATCTTAATTCTTTTATTTGTTTGTGTGTCTTTCATTAGAATTGCCTGTAAGTAATGACTCGAACTGTCTTTTTAACAGAGATTAACAATACTGATGACATCATGTTTTTTTCCAGTCACAATATTTTCATGCAAACGGGATCTACGCCTCTTTCTCTTAACCCTGGATCCAACTAAGTCTAATGAAAGCGTGGGCGAATGTTAATGAAAAATTACAGTATTTTAATGCAAACAGGAAATCACAACAATGCCATAAAGAACCGGCTATATACTGGTAGCTGCCCTAGTAAATCTGATTTGTGTAACCAGGCTGCACCCAACCGGTGAACAAATACTAACCAAGCTCTTGTTATTGTGTATGTTTTACATACTTGATTGTCGATAAGCTGCAACAAGGTTTCTTCAATCCTCTTGCAAAGTTCTGGTGGAATTTCCAATCTCTTACTAGTCTTTGAAATTTGTACAACCTGAAGACGTTGGATAACTTGTAAGATAACCTAACAATTAGAAAATAAAAAAAAAGGAAGGGGAGGGGTGTAATATTGTTTTGAATTTCTTTAAACCGATAAAACACATAATTGAAAGGAATAAAAAACCAATTTAACAGCCATAACCCAACATCAAAACACTACATTTTTCCAAACATAAACTAACATGCATCTTTATTCCCCGTCCCCCCCACCATGAGTGTTTCATTCAGCACACTTAAAAGGCAGAAAAGATGATTTACTATTGTTTATTACAATAACTATTCACTTCGCTCGCTCTATTGGCGTCGATCTATGCTTCATATAATTTAGTTGACTGCTTTCTGATCAGTTTGCCTGGTCGAACTTGAGGTCTTCACAGCAGTTTCACGCATATTTGAGGGTAGAAAAATCAAGTTATAGCAATGAAAATAGGCCTATCCAAAACCTAATACAAACATAGTTTCATTTGGTGTTACTCATATCAAGAGTAAAGGAAAGCACATCGTTCATTATTAATGATAGAATACAGAAAGAATAATTAAAATGTGTTGTACAATAAAAAAAATTAAGATTTACCAATTTTTGTACCATTCTTGTTGTAACGTTGTTAGCAGTTTAGCTAACTCACTTTGAATTTTTGTAAATTATCAAATGGTTGTTCTTTTTAGGGAAACAATAACATGCATGTAAATTAAATCAGTTAAAACACTGCTAACATCGTCATCTAGTGCAAGAAATGGCTCTAAAATGTATAATCTTAAATTCTTTCTTTTTATTGTTTAAAAGTAACATTGACATCAGGGGGGGGGGGCGAAAGCTGAGACGTTTTTAAAAATGTGGACTTCTGAAAGTGTCATTTTTGATTCCAAAATTGTATTTTTTCCGAATTTGGTCACCCACGTAGAAGGCCAGAAAAATCATGCCTTTTTCCCTCGTGAAGGCCTGAGAAATCCATGAAGCCTCTACTTACAAACTGTAAATACACACTGTAATTTCTTCTAATCCCCCTCCCTTCCCCCATAATAAATAACAATCGGTCCCTAAAGGACTATGCACAGTGCAAGATATTTAATGGAACGTCAGCACTTATAACTTCAAATTTGTTAATTTTCTCTATTATTGCACATTTTCAGACAGAAGACACTTATATTGTCTTACAAATTGTCAACTGCTTTAACTGCAGTATTCATCAGATGCTCACAAGCTTAGTTCCCTGGTCACATTCTTGCTCCCTTCTGAAATTAAACTTTTCCAAAGGCACAAGCAGACCAGCTTCCCTCCACCCCGGCTATGGCCACAGGCTCATACGACAGTCAGCGGCTAAGCAAGGTGTCTGTCTCCTCCTTACTGTCCTCCTTACTGTTACTCTGGGTAGGGTCGTCTGAAGTGACTGAGTGGACTGCGATGCCATTATCATCTTTTTCATTCTGGACGTTTGCGATGTGTTGTGCTACTCTCGTTCTGACACCTTATCTGGTCTCGCCAATGAAACCTAGCGAAAAAACCAACAACACTACCCTACAAATACCAGAAGCTCTGAAACCGCTCAAATTTAAATCAGCAAGTTATCAATAGCCAAGATGATGTAGTTGAAGTCCAGAAGAACCCTTAGGCTTGATGAAGAGGGCTGTTTGTTGTTAAAAATTCGCGAAAAAAGGTGATTCTCGAGTTTGTGATGAGCGAACTATGTGTAAATTTTGTATTTTGAACCGTTTTTCACAGTATATTTTGCAACGACGTTTTTCGAATTATAAGTTTAACTCCCTTGTTTTCGTGGTGCTTGATGGTTAGTGATTCAAGTGCTCTTAAATGCTGGTCAAGTTTTAAGTTGGATTTGATCAATGTTTATGTTCCATTACAGTCGATTTCCAGACACCACAGAAACTCCAAAAAAAACTTGCCCTCAAATGGAAAAAAATCCGTCAAGGTGACAACAGTGCTAGACCATAAAGAATAAGTGATCGTGCACGCAAGATTAAAAAACAAACAACGATCGACCGATCCGAAGCAGTAGAGTATCCAGAAAACAAGAAGCTTGATGAAGATAGCCGGCGTTTGAACACGTCACAAGGGTTTAAAAGACTATCGAAAATAAGCAGCAATGTGTATCAGTTGTGAATCAATTGAAGTTCTAGTATTTGCATAAATCGTGAGTTGTACACACCAAAGTAAATCTACGCGCAGTATGGAATGATTAGACGCAACAAACAGTTATAGCAAACAATGTTTAATTCTGAAGGCAGAAAAAATACACAAAAATAATATTGGCGAAATGGGGGTACGTGCGCGTACCGAACCCCCCCCCCCCCCCTGTTGACCCCTGGTGAGTCCAAAGAAGCCCAACACGGCCTGCTCGACCCTGTATGACGCAAGTTAAGTGAGGACTGTCGTTGTCCAGCTCTAGCCCCTGCATCAGGCCGGAACAGGTGAGTGAGCCTTTTGGGGGCCAGAGGGAGTCCAGTCCCTGCGATGCAGGGATAGGACACACAAAATCGCAAATCACAAGAAAAAAACCATGATATGGCGGAAACTGCAATTACAAGGAGATAAAGTGGTGGCAGCAGGGGTTGGAGGCGGGTTAAAAAGCAACCAGCATGAGCACGCACTCAGCAAGAACTGAGCTGTCTTTGTTTACAATCTTAAGATAAAGAGAGAGCTAAAAAATAGACGGTTAAAAATAGAAAGGTTAACGTGTGTGCAGGAGTTGGTCAACCCATACGGCGCCTAGACCACATCAATGCTATTGCATTACTCTCCAATCTACGCGCAGTATGGAATGATTAGACGCAACAAACAGTTATAGCAAACAATGTTTAATTCTGAAGACAGAAAAAATACACAAAAATAATATTGGCGAAATGGGGGTACGAATTGCACGAACCGAACCCCCCTGTTGACTTCTACCCCTGGCGAGCCCAAAGAAGCCCAACCCGGCCTGCACGACCCTGTATGACGCAAGTTAAGTGAGGACTGTCGTTGTCCAGCACTGTCCCCTGCATCAGACTGGAACAGGTGAGTGAGCCTTTTGGGGGCCACAGGGAGTCCAGTCCCTGGGAAAGAACACACAAAATCGCCAAAAAACGAAGCTCATGCGAAATGGACCCCGAATTGCATTACTCTCCAACTATTCTTCACCAGTTTTACAGCTTTTCAACTCTTAAGCCCGATGCAATAATTACGAGTTAGCAAAAAAAATGTATTCTATAGCTGCGGAAGGTAAAAAAAAATACAAAGGATTCTACATTGTTAAACTGCACAGCTTCAAGAAGCAAATTCAGTGCCACCAAGCTTCTGGCTTGTTGAAAACGTTGTTGAATTTCTGAAGGTAGAGGGAGAGGAAAGCATATTTTCAGGCCTTTTAATTAGCTGTTATTTATAGGACAGAGCTTTGTACTAAACCTGCATAAGTTTTCATAAGATGCATCAGACTTTTGACCTACGCTATAACATTTCGAAAAGGCAGGATACATTCAAAAAAATTATTATTTAAAACCCTAATATCATTTTTAAAATTTGTTACTGAAAACCCTAACAGTAGCACATCCATCTACAGCATCGTGCTGTACTGTATTTGTGAATTTTTGTTTTACTGGATGCAGGCTCAATAAAACACAGTTACAAATTTTTTTAATCGTAAGTGCATGAATACCATAAAGAAATGGCTTACCCGTACTGAAAGCTGAAGCTGCTGAGGAGAAACCCCTTGCTTCCCTTCTATCCAGCAACAAATGACACCGCATACAACATTTAGAATATTGTCGAACTGGCTTTCAACAACAACCTGCAGGAGCTTGCATCCAGCCAAAGTCTTAGATACTAAAACATAGTTAAAAAACCATATAAACATACACATGCTGTATCATCCAGAGACTGCAGTGAAGACCAATGTGCAATCGTCTAGAAGAAAAAACTCTATGCGTCGTCATGGCGCCGGTAATCCAATCCCTACTGAATAAATGTTAACTACTTGTAATTGGCCACATGATGGAATGTGAAAATTTTTTAGCTTATGGTGGTACACTAGTTTTCATTGCAGTTCTCAGATACTATGACGCGTGTTTGTATAAAATATCTCCTCTCTGCAGCTTTACTTATCGTCACGTAATGAAAAAAAACATACTGACCAACAAGTAAAACGTTTTGAAAATAGACTTTACCACAAACAATGAACACCACCACTGTCCACTTGATTTTCTGTGGATTTCTGCTCCATCCACGTTCTCTAGAAGAGTCCAACAATAATGAAACAAAAACTAGAATCACGATACGTGATCCTCGCTTTGTCTCGTTTTTTGTTGAACTCTTTTGAAGAAGGTGGACGGAGCAGAAATCCACCATAAATTCAAGTGAAGAATAGTGTTGTGTATTATTTATGGTAAAGTGCATTTTCAAAACCTTTTACATGTCGTTCACATGTCACAGTAAACACCGTTTGCCGGTTTTTTTCACATTCTGACGAACATGAATTAAAACAAGTTAAATTATACGGCAAAACCATTACTATCCAAACTCTTGAATAATAACTAATAATTACAGTTGTTATTACCTTCATACGAGAATTTGCTAAATTCGAAACAGCAAAGGAACTTGCTTAGAAAGCAAGTTTGTTCTCAGAAAAGCAAATGTATATTTAGAGAAGAAACATGTCGATTTTAACCGTGCAAAGGTATTAGTTTTAATACTGAAGTTTGTCACGGGTTAATTTAGAGCAAGCTTATACAAACTGGTAAACCAACCAAATATTATACGCCATTCTTTATACTATTGTTTCAGCTTTTATATACAGCTGATAATTCTACACTGGAAGCAACTAACCAGGGAGCACGAAACATTGCAGGGTTACATTAAATGAATATGTAATTGTGAAATAAAGGCCTTCCATGTCGTTTTAACAGTACACTTGCATTGTTGATGGAAAGTTCTCCTCACGCTACAAATTGTCTGCTTTGAAAATGATGTGCACGAGACGTTTTTCCAACACCACAACATGTGAGATGGTCTGCCGAAGTAAACTCAAACCTACTCGTGACCATATTATCTGTGGTTAGGTAACATGAATTCTATTATGATAATATAAACTTAAGCCCATGTCAGGCTATAAGATTTGTTGCATAGAATCAAACCAGATTTTAATGATTTTGATTTTTAATTCTTGAAAACTGACATGAACCACAAATGCTTGTTTGTGTTAGCTACAAAATACAGTTGTTATAACATTTATAAAGAATCTAGTCAACTCTAAACTAATAAATAAAACACGTATAGCATTAAGTAATTTAGTAACTTAATAAGTACGGTGAAAAAAGTTTAACCCGTAGCCACCTAGATACGAACGTACGCCTTCAACGTATAACAGTAAAAAACTAAGTCCCACCCAGAGCGAGCTTTGTGAGGGGGCCCCGGGGACCCCGAGCAAAGCGGGCAATCACAGCTCAGTGGTCAGCGTCGTCGGCTCCAAACCAAGAGAATGCCTTTTCGAATTCGAGAACTGACCCAAGTACCACATGGACTCTAAAAAAAGGGTCTGAAAGTTTTTTCAGGCGGTTATGGGTTATTGGTTGCAATCAAGTATATTCTCAACCCTCAGCTAATATTAATTATTAGAATTTGATACTGTACTGGAAATCGCATATTCAACGTCCAGTTAATGCTAATCTACCTCAAAACGAAACTTGTTAGGGATTCCTGCCAAGCTTTTCGGCCGTTTGAAGTTGTGAAGGTTAAATGAAATATATGAAAATTGTTTACTGCGCAATTTTCAATTATTTCATTTAACGTTTGAAGTATTAGTCGGCGGGATTAGCTTGGCGAAAGAGCTTGGCGTTTGATATCACGACTTCACACAGCCGAAAAGCTTGGCGGGAATCCCTAACAAGTTTTGTTTTGGCGTAGATATCAGATATTTTTGGTCCAAATTGATGAAATCCAATTTCTTAGCAATTATGAGATGGAAACACCAATCTAGTTTTCTGGTTCTTTTTTTTTTTTTTTTTTGGCTTTCGTTAGAATTTGAGGACAGCAGTCATCTTTTTTCAAATAATTAGGATTTCTTATTAGAACTGAAGTGTTTCCTTGCAAACGCACGGATTTATTTTATGTTCAGTTTGGCATTGTTGCATAATAATAATGTTTAAAACAATGTAAAACAATCAATTTGGTCACTTGGAGCTCCCTAACCCTGAACCACTTGACCAATTAGAAAGATTCATATGCAAAGGGCACATCTACTAGGGATGGGTCGGTTTCATTTTTTTTTTACTTCGGTTCCGGTTTCGGTTTTCATCCACAAAACCGCAGTTTCGGTTTCGGTATCGGTTTTTGCCACCCTCCGCCCCACCCAGATATTTCTCGTTTTTTTTTCATCTAACAGTAGTATTACTGGCTTCTAACTCACTCCTGCTTTCACTTTCAGCAGCATCATAGACCATGGATCTAGCTGTGACACCATTTTCCTCTACTATTTTCTTTTAAATGAGTAGGAGATTTGCTGTGAATTATAAATAGAAAATGATAATTAAAAAAAAAAATTATAAACAACGAATCAACCTTGGATTTTTGTAAACAATCAGGACATCAGTTTCAGGACATCTGCTTCGGGACATCAGTGTCGAGACATCTACTTCAAGGCGTCTGCTTCAAGACATCTGCTGTTTTCAGTGCTTAAGGGGGATGGCTGACATGTCTGGCAGTGACTATGGGTCCCAGACGATGTAGTCCATTGGCTTGGGTCGACATTTCACGAAAGTAGTGGCATGTGAATACTGTCTGACTCAGGGCCCCCACATCAAAGTTAGGGCCTGGGACTAACTACAACAGCGGGCCCCTCCCACCCCAAACTAAAATCGTGAACATTTTACACTATGTTATAATGTTCGTCGGCCACATTTGTGCTTAACGGGTTGGTTCATTCATTAATCCGAGCTGCTTACATTTGAAGACTTCCATGTTTAACAAAACTTACTTACACTATCCGTGCTCCGGCTCCTTACTTTACTTTATTTATAGTACCGCTGCAGTGCCGTACAGGCTTTGCAGCAAAAATTCAACATTTACAAAAAGGTGAATAACTAGTGCAATTGAGTAACCTATAAATAGACATTAACTGAACAAAAAACGGTTTTGCTGTTTAGAAAAAAAAACATTAGAGCTCGTATCCCCATACTCACAGCTGTGAAGGAACACGAATAAAAATGGATTTAGAGTTCACTCGAACGCAGCGAACTATAATTTGTGCACAAACACGACAATTTTAACTTGATTAAAATTAGTTTTTACTATCCTAAAATACTTACCTCTAGTATGTGCTAAAATCGTTTTCGATTTGCTTTTCTACCCGATTTTTTAAACCCCTTAAAAGTTTAAAACACCTGCAACACTTGCAATGCAATGAGGTTAGCCTATCTGCCACTTGGTGCGCAACAATCGTTGCCTCCAACAAGCCAGCGCCAGCCCAACAATGACACTTCGTTTTCCGGAACCCACTACTCAACTTTTCCAGGGTTCGGCAAAGCGGGGAGGCTGGGCGGGTCCTACTAGAGGTAAGTATTTTAGGATAGTAAAAACTAATTTTAATCAAGTTAAAATTGTCGTTTCTTACTATCTGTAAAATACTAACCTCTAGTATGTGCTGAATTTGTCCAATAGGCCGGTGGGACAGCACGAACCCTGCTAACTCTCGTTGCATTGCACTCCACACCAACAATACAGTACACATCACAGATTAAACACTGCCAGCAACAAACCTTTACCCATCTCAGCACTTGTCTCGGGCGAGGTCCTCAGCCATGGACTGCGATCCACCACTGGTATTGCCACCGGGCAACAGTGATGACAACTGTCCATCTTTCCACTGTGTACTGCCCACTGTGTACAAGGTGCATATCCCCACAACTTCTTCACCAGGAAAAGGTTCATGTGGGCCAACCCCTCAACACTCCTCGTGTCAGGTTGGAAACTCTCCAGTATGCACTTTAACAGGAAGCCTTCCACCATTGCAACACCAAACACTGCCTCGTGACGTGTCGCCTGAACTTCACTGTCTTTGCCCACCTTCTTTCTTCCATTTAGAGAAAGTTCCAGTGGGCATGATGACACTACAACATTCCTTGTGATGTGTCATCTCCTTTCTACTGTGTACACAAACTTCACTCACTCCCCAACAACGCTTCTAGCCGCCACTTGGGGATGCTCCAGACCACTCCCACTCGCCGTATATGTATCACAAAGATAATGGGTGATGAAAGTGTTCTTGTTGGTCCAAGAGCTGGCAGCTACCACATCATTAAGCGGGGTGCCAGATGCGAAGGCCCAAGACGCAGCCAAAACCCTCAACGCATGGGCCCCTCACATTCGCAGGGATGTCCAGATGGTCCAGTCCGTGCTCATACACTCGCGTGATGACCTTACAAATCCATTTCCCTATCTTCGCTGGTGACAGTAAGGGAAGGACACCTCCAGAAGCTCGATCCCATTGCAAAAACTGTGGAGTGAGTGTAGATCCTGCTCGTCCCGAACGTCCAGACTGCTCCGTCAAATTGGTCCTAAGAAAAGGTGGAGAGCCCGGACCGAGCCTTGGGGCCACTCCGTGTCCCCTAGATCAACCACTGTCTTCAATGCCTTAATCACCAAAGGCATGGGGGCCACATCTGGTGTTTGATTCTTCACAAGGAAGTCAAGGAAGGAAGGAAGGATGGATGTTCTTGCCATCTCTCACCAGAGCAGCTAGCTCGCTCAGCCGAGCCGCTGAAGCCAGAGCCACCAAGAAAAAGGGTCCTCTGTGACAGTCGAAGCAACGAAGCTGAGCAAAGAGGTCCGTAAGGCGCCAACTCCAGACCGGCCAACACCAAGGGCAACCTCCATTTGGGGAACACCTGTCAGGCCTCGGTGTTGCATTCATAAACGCCCGGACCTGGCGTGAAACATGTTCACTGGCCATCTCTCACCAGAGCAGCCAGCTCGCTCTGCCGAAGCCAGAGCCACCAAGAATAGGGTCTACTGCGATAGCAGGAGCAGCGAAGCCGAACAAAGAGGTTCGTAAGGTGCCAATTCCAAACTAGCCAACACCAACGGTAAGTTCCATCTGGGAAACAATTGCTTGATCCTTGGTCGTGCATTCACAAAGGCCCGAACCAGCCGTGATACATGTTCACTGGTCACCAGCTTCTTCCTTCCCAATGCCGACAAGACGGAGTTGATGGCCGAACGATACCCCTTAATGGCCGTCGGGTACAAGCCTTTGACAAATCGTTCTTCCAGAAAAGACGACAAAGCCGCTTCGGTCGGGACCGTCGGATCAATTTCCACCTTCCGGCACCAGAAAAAACCAAATTTTCGACCGGGCGTCGTAGTTTTTCCTCGTCGAAGAACGCAAGCAGCCCAACAGCCGCTCCGAAAGGTTTTTTCAAGTGGGACGACAAAGCGGCTTCTGTAGGGTCCGTTGGATCACATCCCTTCTTCTGGCACCAGAAACGCCAAACCTTCCACCTGGCCTCACTGTTCTTCCTTGTCGGAGAATGGCGGCAACCCTACATCCCCTCCGAGGCCTCAGTGGTAAAACCCTCACCTTCCAAATTCCTTACCACAGTCTCCACCCGTGAACTCGGGACAAGGGTGGGTCGCTGCACCTCAGTGCTGGGTCAGGATGGAGTCCGAGAGGAGTAGAGGAAGTGGGTCCTCCTTCGACAGTTCCACTAAGTAAGGAAACCATGACGCAGCTGGTCAGAGTGGTGCCACCAAAATGTATTCTCCCGGGAACTTGCGAAGATTGTTCAAGACGCCTGCAGAAGTGCGAACGGGGGGAAACAGGTAGCTGACAGGCCTGCTCAGTCGATGGAGAGAGCGTCCGTGGCCCACATCGTCAAGTCCGGAAACGGCGAGACAAAGTGTGGGAGTTGGCAGTTGTAGCATGCCGTAAACAGGCCCACCCAGGCTTCCCCCCGTCAATAACGAGCTCTGGCACAGGCTGGGATCGAATCTTCATTTCGTTGTGTGAGTTCTCTGACGTGACAACTCGTCTGCTAGATTATGGAGCTTCCCTGCTACATGATGCAGACGCAGGTTGAGATGCAGGGCTTCGCGCAGTCGAAACAGCAGGGAGGTCTCTTCCATCATCAACCAAGAACAAGTCCCTCCTCCTATCATGACGTGAGCCACCGCCGTTGTGTTGTGCATCATAGCCATCCCCACCTTCCCACGCAAACTCCTTCCTTGACCTGCACCGCCAGACGTTTTGCTCGCTTCCCCAGAACCTTGATGTGTAACTGGCATTCCTCATCTGACCCCACTCCCGCCGTCATGAGACCCTCGAAGTACGCCCCCCCAGCTTGTGGAGGATGCGTCCGTGAAGAGAAGTCCAAACGGCGTTGGGTCCTGAATGGGCACTCCCCGGCAGGTGTTGAAGGGATCACCCTACCACAGAACTGTAAACTGTCCAGAGAAAACACATCCCACCAGGACGACGAGGTTATCACTCATGATTCCTGAACAAATGCATCGACCTGACCTTCCATTCCCCGAAAGGAACCAGCTCAGCGCAGGAATCGACGACACCTGTTACTGACACCAGGTCCACTGACGTAATCTCAGTGGCTAGCTGCAACCTTTCCATCCGATCCAGTAACCTCTCTACCTGTTCCTGCGATGGCCAACCCGTGAACTCGACCGTATCGAACTGAGCGCCGCGGAACACAAACTGCCTGCACGGCACCAGCCTGGGCATTTCCAACTGGACGCCTAGACCCAGAACCTTGAAGACACGTGGCCAATTGCCACCTGAGTACTTCCTCCGACTGATGGCGGAGCAACCAAACGCTGAAATAGGCATGGGCTACAATGTCCAAACAATGTAGAAACCCCCAACCCAGGCAAAGCACTTCCGTGAAGACATGAGATCCGGTTGCAATCCCAAAAGGTAGGACACGAAACTGGTACGATTGACCTCCTACAAAAAGGCGAAACAGATGCCGAATCCCCTGGTGCAACGGACCATGCATGCATGCATCCTCGAAATAGATGGCAATTGTAACAACGATTGGCTGCATCGCTTTTCTGACCGACCGAATCGTCTCCATCTTTAAAATGCTGCTTCTCCAGATGTCGGTTCAGCTTTCAGAGGCTGGAGTAAGCGGTCGTTCAGACACAAAAAACGGCGAATGTTCTCTGCCTACAGCGGACAGAGTGAGCACGCCGTCGGTGATGACCTCCCAGTTGTCCACATGGGGACAAAACCTTCCCCCCCCCCAATCCGCTAGAGAAGTGGAGGATGGTGAGGGGGGGGAAACATCCATACCGGCTCCTGGGGGGACGACCCCGAGAGGCACCCATCCACGATGTGAGAATCCACGGAAAACGTCCCCTGCCTTGAAAAGGGGGGTGACCCCTGGAACGTGCAACGTGCTGCTGTGACGTGGAGAAATCCGTTCAACGTGCGTTGTGGAAAACGCTTGCAGGCGTGAACCTGAGAACGAGGGAGGATGTGTTCTCTGCTCAAACACAAAAATGTCGTGCAGTGTTAGCAAATTTTTGGTCCCTTGGAAGGGAATCGACGTTCTGATGGTTTCAAACCTGGATGTAAGCCGAACACCACCATTACCTCACAGTACGGCGTCTGGACCTCGGACAAGAATGAAAAATCCCCCACCCGAGCAATGCCGCCGGGGCTTGCAAAGTACGGGGGTAGGGGGGGGAGACTCGATGCAAGTAGACAAAAAAGTTGACCTGACATTGCAAAAGTGGACAACTCCGTTTTCCAAGTTAGCAGTCACTCGACGTTGTTCTAAGACAAGACCTGAATTTAATTTCACCTCCAAATGTTTTACTAATAGGCCTCACAATGTACAACAAAGGCTGTAGCGCAACCGTCGTAAAATGCCCTTATCCAGCCACAGACTCTCATACAAAATTCAGTGTCAGTAACAAGCAATGAATTTAAAATTAAAATAAAACTAAAAATTTCTTCAGATCTGTTGAAGTCTGAGTACGGCATTTTTCGGCGCCGATCAGACTTGTGCACCACTCGGGGCTCCGTGGTGTTCGCCACGTCCCGATTGTGGGTCTTTTCCCATCTATGGGAACTCAAAATAGTGGCTGAGACTCGTTTTTGGTGTTTTCTCCGCCACGAGACATTTTAGGGCTAACTCCCTCCTTGGAGTTTTCAATTTTTGTTGCATGCCCTTCACACTTCCTTCTTGCAAGGATTTTACAAGCCACGAATTAACCATCAAGGAATTTAAAGTTAAATTAAAAATCCTTAACGAAATTAAAAGAAATGCAAAATTTGGAAGGCGTTTCCGATGCAGCGACCATTTGATCAAATGAAAGAATCACCGTAAAAAACCGCACGATACGGCCAATGTGAAGAACCAGACACGGCCATGCAACGGCCTGTCAACTCGCAATGGCGACGGCCGGCCACAGCCCGTGACGAGAGCCGGGAAGTGTAACCAGGATGTGGCCAAGGACTAACAAAGTTGCAACGTGAACTACACATGGCTAACAAGGAACGCTGACGAACTGTGAAGAATACTACGATGTTTAGCATCCTTGAAGTTATGACAACTGAACATATCGAACTTCTAGCAACAAGTGGCGATTGGTGGTTAACAAGTGGCGATTGGTGGGTAACGAGTGGCGATTGGTGGTTAACAAGTGGCGATTGGTGGTTAACAAGTGGCGATTGGTGGTTAACGAGTGGCGGGTAACGGGTGGCGATTGGCGGTTAATGAGTGGCGTGTGACATTCCTGGCACAACACACCGCCCTTCAGCATCAACAGTACGCATCTAGTGCGATTCGCCGGCGATGAGGATCTGTTGAAGTCTGAGTACGGCGTTTTTCG
>JAHWFP010033129.1:5389-21300 GCA_023313725.1 Lithobius niger | reverse complement strand
GTTAGACAGTGGTTGTTTGAGGGTGAAAGCCTTTGTAATTGTATTGGGATGAAGAAGTAGTTGAGTGAATTTTACCTCCTAATTTTTTACTACCCAATTTTAAAAACGTGACGACCCCCAATGAATATTTTGCAAGAGACAATGACAGACTGAGGTTGTTTGGTGGTGAAAGCTTTTGCAATTGTATTGGTGGGAAAAAGTAGTAGAGTATATTTTACCACCTAATCTTTTACCACTTAATTTAAAAAACGTCACCACCTGCAATGAATAGAAAAAAAAATTCAAGCTTCACCTTGTTGATATATAGTGAAATAAACAACATGTAAACAACGCACACTTTTAATGATAGTAAAATGTTACACAAACTCGATCAGGGTGTATTTCATTGAATCTTGTTAGTTCTTCTTCCCTCCTCTGTAGCTTTTTGTAGCTTCTGTAGCTTTCTTAGCTGTAGCTTTTTGACGCGCACCCAGCGTTAGCCATGGTGCCAGAAGGAGAGAGGGTCAATTTTGCTAGGTAAATCCTATCGGAAATACTAGGTTCTTTTACATGCCACAATCGACATGAGCACGAGACATCACAGGGCCCTTCTCTGCCCGAAAATGCCAGGGGTGGCTGAGGCCGGATTCGAACGCGGGACCTCTGGCACTGGAGACGGTCATGCTAACCATCAGGCCACCTTGCCCCACAATTTATTTTTAGCTATTAAGTTTTTGTTATTTTTATCCTTGTTATTCAGTTACTAGGTTATTAAATACCAACTATTAAAATTAGTTTATTGTCGACCACGGCATTTTTTAAATGTTTAAAATTTTTTTTAACACCTGTAATTTGTAGCTAACACAAATAAGCACTTGTGCTTCATGTCACAGCTGAAAAATAATTTAAAAAAAAAGGAAAGTATAGCTTGAACACTATAAAAGTCTCAAGTCTGCTTCCGGGTTGGTTAGTGATAGACAATTCTGTTTTAAGTGGAAATAAAAACAAACATTTAAAGACATTGGTTCATAGCGAAGCACAAAACCTATCTTCACCTGGACAAAACCAGGCTTTTAGTCAAATACGGAACAAAAAAAGAATGCCAGATGGTTGAAGTGGGAGGGGGGAAAACCAAGTGTGGAGGAACTTCCAATAGATTCCGGGTTCAAATCACGGAGAGGTCCCCTAAATATGTACGTACGCAGGGAATGGATGATTAGTTTCATGTATAGAACCCAATCCCAATTGATTCCATACGCATAGCTACTGGACTATATACACAGATTACCACATATTAGATGTTGGTCACTAGGGTTAGCTTATACGAACCCTAGTCGTACCAGAGGTCCAACTTGTTAGGCTGAACCTCCAAACACTACTTGCCTAGTGTGCTCAGACCCGCAGCTTTTATGCGTGCAAACAATAGACTAAGACCCGGATTTACGCGCCGTAGCAGGCCTTAAGTACTCGCTTAAGTACAAACTGACTTAAGTAGGTGGACTCGTTTTGTGCGTAGCAACTGGCAATCGGCCTACAGCCGAGTTGGCGGCTATTGAACGAGTGCTCCGCCACGTCATGTAACGGCAAGGTGCACCACGAAGTTACACCTTGCCGTTACAAAATTAAGATTGCACCAACGAGAAGTGGTCTTAGAGTTGATACGTCTGCTTGAAAGAATAACTTCTAGCAGTAATCAAACCATCGTGGAAAACATAGCGTCTCTCAGCGACAATTCAAAAATCAACATGGCGCCCATTTCGGGGTTTGTCGAATCGCAAATAATCATTGAATGCTGACATTTGGAAATCAGTATGTCATTTTTTCACTGCGGTAGGAATATTTCCTGGTCGTCATAAATCGACAGATTAGTGCCGCATCCATATTACTTCGTGTCGTGAGCCACGAGGAGAGGATCGCTTTCCACGTCGATGTCATGGTTACTAGCTATAGATAACTTAAGAGCCACATTGCAAGAGGCAACCCATGGATTTAGTATTAATTAAGTAAAAGCAAGTGAGCGATAAATTTACGTTGTGAGCCGTGCTGAAAAATACACATACCTAAGGTGTAAAACGACGATATCGTAGTCTGTGGGCATATTGCCATCCTCTGTTTTTCCTGTTACCCATGCACTCATCTTATTAACTGTGTCTTCCATATCCACACCATCTGCAATCTCTCCACCCAAGAAGGAAGCGATTGTAGATTCCTAAATGCATTCAGATAAAGTACATCAACGATGAAAAAAAAAAATTAAAAACTAAATGAAGACAGCCTACGAATAACAAATACCATAATATGCCTACACTTAAAGTACTCCGTTTCAGTGTACCACTCTTATACCATTATTAAGCAACACCAAGTCAAAGAGTTTTAAAATTTTTTAAATGCTGCAACAAACCTAAACATGGTCAAATTAGATTTGGTAGATGACACGCAATTCTCAGTGGAAGATAGCCTAAAATGAAAAGCACAGGATGAGAAGGCAGAGACTTGTTCCGTGGTTCATAAAGGTAAAACATTAATCATAATTAATTAACATTGATATTGACTTAAGTTTAATTTCTTTTCTTTTTTTTTGTATTTTCTTACAACGTACCATGCTGTTGTCTTCCTATCCTATATTTTCAATTTTATGATACGAGCTACCAAGATGAGCATTTTTTTTTGGCTGGTAGTCATTGACACGTAATGCTAGCTTTGATTTACCATAGTTTTTTTTTCATTTATTTTTTTTCCATTCCCAGACGGATTCCCAGACGGGCTAATCCCAGACGAATTCCCAGACGGGCCAATCCCAGACGGATTCCCAGACGGGCCAATCCTAGATGGATTCCCAGACGGGCCAATCCTAGACGGATTCCCAGACGGGCTAATCCGAGACGAATTCCCAGACGGGCCAATCCATAACGGATTCCCAGACGAGCTAATTCCTGACGAATTCCCAGACGGGCCAATCCCAGACGGGCCAATCCCAGACGGATTCCCAGACGGGCCAATCCCAGACGGATTCTCAGACGGGCCAATCCTAGACGGATTCCCAGACGGGCTAATCCCAGACGAATTCCCAGACGAGCTAATCCCAGACGGGCCAATCCCAGAGGGATTCCCAAGCAGGCCACTCCGACACTGTGTTCCACTATACCTAGCACCCAAATTCGAAATTAACAATGTTTTATCATTTGGTTTAACCTTTCAGTCCCGAATTAGGTCTAGTAACTTTTTTTTTAAGTGTTAGGTCGGTCGCGGGATTCGAGCCAGCATTCACTTGGTTGGGTGACGAGGGTGCTGACCACTCGGCTGTTGAGGCTCGCTTTGCTCGGGGTCCCCGTCGCCCCTTCTTTGGCACAAAGCATCAGGCACACGAGGGAACTTACGATTTGGTAGTCTAGTTTATGTCCTTTTTAGGACGCCAGGACCGAAGGGGATAAACTGTAAGCTTTCAGCTGAAATACGGATTCTTTCATTTTAATCATCAACAAAATGGACAGACAATACCACATTCCACACGACCCGAGTTTCTACGCCACCGTATACCGTGTATAGCTTGTAGGGTAGCAATGATACACGACGTGCTACCAGTTTGTAGGCGATCTGTTATTCGATTTGTGCAACGTTTTCATTGTTGTAGCCGTGCCTTAAGTACAGGCTATTACCGTTTTGCGAGTGCTGAGAGCTGACAATGTCTAGTCGTGCAGCGTCAAGACATTGTTTGGATCGCATCCCCAGGAAAGCGGATGATATCCTATTTATTACCCGGTGTTTACCTCTCACTCCGACGAGTATTGTTGGCTGCGTTTGGTAGCGCGCAGTGAATGTGTGTGCTCGGGCTCGGTGATTATTGCAGGCGAGACACATTTCTTGTTCCTTTTTTTGTTATGGCAAAACAAGTTATGGAGTTAGAGGATCTATTTGATTTATCGAGTAACCATGATGAAGACAACGCGGACAATATTGGTTTATCAGTGAAGCAGCTAACAAAGACGATGGTAGTAATAAAGAACAGTTAAGACACATGTTTTTTGGAGGAACGATTAATTTTGATGAAGGTTGCAACATTATTTTCAATTTTAAGTAGCCCATAAAATGATTTAATTAGCATACTAGCATATTTAAAGTCTTAAAACGCATAATGCATTCGTTAATTTGCTGTGGCTGCTGACACTTAACTAAAATTAATTATTTCTTAACGTTTTTTAAAACGTGTACAACAATTGTAAATGCATCCACCATTTTAGTGCTGAGAGCCAATCCGTCATTTTAGTGCTGAGAGCCAATCCGCCATTTTGGTGCTGAGAGCCAATCCGCCATTTTAGTGCTGAGAGCCAATCCACCATTTTAGTGATGAGAGCCAATCCGCCATTTTAGTGCTGAGAGCCAATCCGCCATTTTAGTGATGAGAGCCAATCCGCCATTTTGATACAAGAGATCGGCTCTCAGCACTGCAATGGCGGATATATATATTGCAGTGTGCGTTCTTGTTTCATTGTTGCGCTCCTGCATCGTTACATTGTTAAAAGAAAGAGTGAGAGGTAAAAACCGGGTAATCATTTCGTGAAGATGCACGGCTGCTAATGAAATCATTTTTGGACTAGAGTGCCGTGCAATCTTAGTAGCATGAAGACGTGCGTGCTGGACCATAGATTAGAAAGTTAACTAGATATACCGTCTCACTTCTTCCCGTCCTACGCCGACCTCTGGTGGTAGTTGCGGCTACTAATACCTCTGCTAATGCTTTTGTCTTCGAAGCAGCACGGAGGCAAAGCATTAGCAGAGGTAGCCGCAGCTACCGCCAGAGCTCCGCGTAGGACGGGGAGAAGTGAAACAGTATATCTAGTTAACTTTCTAATCTATGGCTGTACCGCGCAGTCATACTACCATGAAGACTTGCACGCCACGGTACCCAAAGTAAAAGCAGAGACTATTAAACACTTATTTGCCATAACTTTACTTTCTAGTTGTAACGCCTCTTGTGACGCCACTTAAAAAATAATTTCACCATTTAAAAAAATGTTGTACAAACAGTTTGGTGGTGTTTAATCGAAAATAGTCTTGTTATCCACCTATCTGATGTTTACAGTAAATTTAATCATTTACCATTGTTACTTGAATTTACACTCTACGTCAGTTCCTCTTCTGCACCGCCAATGTATACTCACAATGGAGTCGGCTTTCAAGAATTTGAGACTGCACGCGACTCGTAACAATACACTCGACTCGTTATACAAGTGTGTTAGACAGCATTGTTCGGCAACAATGCAGTAAGAAAGCCTGTGTTGACCTGGTGCCTTCGACGCTCGATCAACTTCAGCTTTCTTAAAGCATTGTTGCCAAATGCCGTTGTCTTGACTTTTTTTTATTTTTATTTTTATTTTTTTTTTATAGAAAGAAAAATGCCACGAAGTGAACAAACACTCATTTGTACCAACATTACATTACATAATCATGAAAATATACATTTCTAGCAATTGCAAGAATTAAAATTTACTCCACAATAAGTATTTTGCATAATTGGGTACATCTCCTTCCCAGTACCTTGTGGCCATCATTTAGTAGTTTTTCAATTCTATTTGTATACCCTTTTAAAACTTCTTCAACTAGTTAACCCTGAAGCACAAACTCCTCAACCCTAAATTAATCCCCATCAATTTTATTAAGCCGATAGTTCTTCATTTTTTGCTTAAGTTCATTAAACCCTTTGGTTATTTTTAATGTATTTGGTATATTATTGAAGTTTTAAACAGAAGTAAATTCAGTAGTCATTTTTCCGTATTTATTAGACCATGAAAGTAGGAATAAATGGTCTTTCCTAAGTTTAGATTTAGGTTTTTGATTCTGAAGTAGATTGGAAAAATATTTCATAATTGTTATCGTATAATTGCGTAGATTTTTTACATTAAGTATTTTATGTGTATTTCTTATTTCCTTCACGTTATTTTTTGAAACAATACTTTTAGTACTTTATTCTGTAATTTTTGTAATTAATTCAACAAGTTATTGCTAGCATTACAGTAAATTTCGCAGGCATACAGCAAATTTGCTTCAATCTACACTGTGTAAAATAGTTTTTTTATTTCTATCGTTTATTGCCTTTGTTATTTGATATAATTTAGGCATTAGTTTTTTTTTTATTTTTGTAATAATGTTGTCTACATGATCTTCATATTTCCATTTATTGTCAATCCACTATCCCAAGTATTTTACTTTTCTTTCTTTCTTTATGATTTTATATATTTTTTTTTTATTGTCAGCATATATTTTTATTTTTGCTTCCTGACCTAATTTCTTTGTGCCTGTAGAAATGTCCATATTTATTGTTTTGTCCTCATTGATAAAGACCTGGTTTCTCCAGCACCATTCTTGTATTTTTTCAAATTCCAGTTGAAGTGTACCCATAGTTTGTAAATAATTATCTCCGGAACAAAAAAAGACAAACATCATCTGCAAACAAAATAATATTTTCGGGTAATATTTCAATATCATTTATGTATAATAAGATGAGAATTGGTCCTAATATTGATCCTTGTGGCACACCATCATTATTTGGAATTTCCTTGCTTATGTCATTATCAACTTTGGTTACACATCTTCTATTTTCAAGATAATTTTTAATATTATTTATTTTGCCTCTTAGACCCATTGTTTTCATTTTTTCAATCAAAATATGTCTGTTTATCGAGACAAATGTTTTTTGAAGATCAATGAAAATTTAACCATTCTTGGATGCAAGTGATTCTTGGATGGCACAGCTAGTTCGCACGTAGCATCTTGGGAACAACTACCAAGGCAGGCAGGCGTCTGGGATTATCCTGTGATGTATGTATTATTTGATTATTTGTGTTTATGCAGGTTCAGTTAGCTTACGATCGGTTCAAAGATGGTGGAAATCTTTTACACTGGGTTTATATGTTGTGGCGATACGCTCTTGTCTCACATTCGCCCAACATTTCTTTACTTCCGGAAAAAGTTCGCGGACTTGCCGTCATGAATTCTAGGAAGTGTGTTATTCTGAGAGGAAGTTAAACCTTTTTAAGCAGCTGTGATGCGAGACCACAGTCACATGCACACTCCCATCTTGGAACAAGAAAACGAGGACGGCTGACATAAGAGTTGCAGCCACGGTTCTAGAATTTCCCAGAGAATGTCGGAAAGCGATGATGTCAGTAGCAAAATTACAACGGAGAAAAGTATTGCGACTAAGCGAAACTTGTTGCACTTTACTAACCAATGGTAAAAAATGAGCAAACCCACCTCCAATACAATGATTCCTTTTATGACCACGTTAATATTGGGACATGAACTGTTGGCGCGAAACACAGCGCCCACCTGAAAAGAAAAAGTGTAACGCTTAATGAAAAGAGTTAACGGAAATGTCAATTTGTTTAATCTCAAACAGTTACTCAAAGAGTTACTAAAAATTTAAACACGTGAAACACAATAGAAACTGACACTTATCTCTCAATGAGATTATTCTGATCTTCAAAATGAGCAAACTCAATGCGGCGTTTTAAATGCACAAAAGGGAAGCACGAGTCCGACATACTAATTAGCACTTTTTTTGTACACATCTATTAATATTTAGTTCGTAAACCGGCTTTTTTACACTTCATTCTAAATGGGTCTATTTGCTGAGAGGAAGTAGCATCACCTTTCGACCTGAGTGATAGCTCTATCTGGCAAGTCTGCTCAGAGGAAGTTACATCACCTTTCAACGTGAGTGGTTGATCTATCTGGCATGTCGGCTGAGAGGAAATTGCATCACCTTTCGACGTGCGTGATAAATCTATCTGGCATGTATGCTGACAGGAAGTTGCATTACCTTTCGACGTGAGTGATAGATCTATCTGGCATGTCTGCTGAGAGGAAGTTGCATAACCTTTCGACGTGAGTGATGGATCTATCTGGCAAGTCTGCTCAGAGGAAGTTGCATCACCTTTCGACGTGAGTGATGGATCTATCTGGCAAGTCTGCTGAGAGGAAATTGCATCACCTTTCGACGTGCGTGATAGATCTATGTGCCATGTCTGCTGACAGGAAGTTGCATTCACCTTTCAACGTGAGTGATAGATCTATCTGGCATGTCTGCTGAGAGGACGTTGCATCACCTTTCGACGTGAGTGATGGATCTATCTGGCATGTCTGTTGAGAGGAAGTTGCATCACCTTTCGACGTGAGTGATGGATCTATCTGGCATGTCTGTTGAGAGGAAGTTGCATCACTTTTCGACGTGAGTGATAGATCTATCTGGCATATCTGCTGAGAGGAAGTTGCATTACCTTTCGACGTGAGTGATAGATCTATCTAGCATTTCTGCCGAGAGGAAGTTGCATATCTTTCGATGTGAGTGATAGATATATCTGGCATGTTTGTGGAGAAGAAGTTGCATTACCTTTCGATGTGAATGATAGATCTGTCTGGCATGTCTGCTGAGAGGACGTTGTATCACTTTTCGACCTGAGTGATAGATCTAGCTGGCATGACTGCTGAGAGGAATTGCATCACCTTTCGACGTGAGTGATGGATCTATCTGGCATGTCTGCTGAAAGGAAATTGCATTACCTTTCGACGTGAGTGATAGATCTATCTGGCATGTCTGCTGAGAGGAAGTTGCATCACCTTTCGATGTGAGTGATACATCTATCTGGCATAAATCCATTAGGTCAGGGTAAATCGTAAATTTTAAATTCTATTCTAATCAATCAACCATTTAGGATGAAATTTAGTGGAAAAGTTTCGCCATTACTGCAAATTTGATCTGAAAAAAAATTCATTTTTTTTGCACCTGCCCCCTCCCACCCTTTATGAGGCAACTAAAGTGTTACGAGCCGATATCCTGTGAATGGCCAATGAGAGAATAATAATGTTAGAGATGGAATGATGGGTGTGATGGGGGATGTTTACACGAGAAAAAAAGGAATGATCTTGAACTGATATTTCAAGGTCATCATCGTGCTGTCTTCCAAACGAAATACGACACGGCAAACAAGCAAATTAGAAAGTTGGACGCAAGGAGACAATATGGCCAACGAGAACAATAAAAAAACAGATTCAAAATCAGATAATAGATAACATAGTTACGATAATGTTTAAAAAGCTAACTCGGAACACTGTAGTGAAGCCAACCGAGAAGTTAGATTCACGACTTTAAAGTTATCTTTTAAACATCATCATAACTATTTTATTTATTATTAGATTTTGAATCTGATTAATTTTTTGTTGGTCATATTGTCTCCTTGTTGCGTCCAACTTTCTAATTTACTTTTTTTACCGTATCGTATCTCGTTTGGAAGATAGCATGAGGATGACCTTGGCATATCAATTCAAGGTCATTCCTTTTTTTCTCGTGTAAACGTCCCCCATCGCACCCATCATTGCATTTCTATCATTATTATTCATTCTCTCATTAGCCATTTACAGGATATCGGCTCATAACACTTTAATTGCCTTACCCTGTATATGCACATTTTATAGTCTTTAATCATGTTAAGATATCTCCACCCCCCCCCCCACCGAAAAAAAAACACATGTGCCCTTTTTTTTAGGGTTTATGGTGCCTTGAAAAAAAATTTTCTCTGCCTAATCGCAACTTAACGTCATATTCCTAGTTTGGTTTCAGAACTACAGTACCCAGTTCAACCTCAACAAATTTCAAAGAGATAGCTGCATTAATTTTGGCACAAAGTTGACAAGCAGACGAGGATAAAGATTCCCCTTAAAAAACATTAGAAAACAAAAACTTTTTAGGGTTGACCCTGACCATAAGTTCTCTTTTGCGCTAAAGCTGTGGTGAAATCAACCCTCTCTTCCAATTGTTGTTGGCGTCTTTTACAATCCGACGAAAATCCGTCAGTCATGTCGAGTTGACTGACGGATTGACTTCAGCTCATTAGGACGCTCCGTTGAGTTTGTTGAGTTTGGACTGAAGTTTTAGAAGGTCTGAATGGCTGACGCAACAACAAATAACATACGTGACGTCAGATATGGAGCCAAATTGTCTCCAATATTCGTGGATTTTTCCAAGATTTTTTTTAAGGGTACGTATCGATAGGGAAAGCAGATTAGTAGAGGGTTTTGATTATTGGCAATGGTGCTGGAACCAAAATATTGGGTATCATATTGAATTATCAATTTTGTTTCCAATATTAATATTCAGCATTCAGCACACACACACGCGCGGATACATACCCGGTTCCAAAACGTTATGAAATACGCCATTAAATGCTCGGAATCCGTTTCAAAATTTTCAAATTTCTGGGCATTGATTTCGTCCAAAATGACCAGTGTTTGCAGAGCAATTTTTCTGGGTTTATCAGACGGTACCATATAAATTGGCTTCGTGCCGTCTGCATCACCACCTGAAAAAATAATAATATCAAATAATTGTTGGTTACTGTGCATCGTGTGCTTAAAACAGTTTGTTTGTAGGGGGGAAAAAAACAATAACATTCAAAGTGGCAACGTATACAGCCTAACGATATCGACCAAAGTATGTCGGGTATATTTTTTTCCAGCTTAAATCTTCGTCACGTTAGGCTGATAAAAAGATAATGTTCAACGTTGCTTGAAATGGGACAGTGGCGTAACCATGGGGAAGAGGTGGGGGAGTATTGCCCCTGCTCTTTTTGGAAAATTGCCCGTATTGAAGAAATAACGTACCATATTTTACTCTTCCGCACTGAAAAATGCTGGTCGCAGCGAGGAGAAAGGGAAAAGGAAGCTAGGAAGCACAAGAAAGGGGGAAAAATGATAAAAAAGTGAGTGATAAGCAAAAAAAAAAAGGTTCCTAGAAAAATAAAGCCTCAGCGTGCCCTTTTACTGATAGTTGCCCCTGCCCTCTCGGATATCTGTGCACGCTACTGGTTCGTTAGCCCCGAAACATTGTAGTATTGGAAACATTTACTTAAGTACATCAGTGCTTTTTGTAGCATAAAAATTTGTGATACAACTCGAGTGATTTTTCTTCGTGTAAAGTGATAATACATACTAAAATCTTCGAAATGTGTGTCTCTGTTTGTGGTCGATTTACGGGCGACGTAAAATACGTGTTTTAAAAGTTTTTGCCACTCCACTTCGTACTATCGTACGTTACTTATTTTGGGCTGGTAGTGTTTAATCGTTGCCCGCAACTTTTAACATTTACACCACCGAGAAAAATAGTTCTTTCGCAAGTTAGTAATATCAGTAATATCTGCTGTTATTTTATTAATTTTTATTTTTAATTTTAAGTTGTTTGACATGTTTTAAACCCTTCACCTGAAAACGGTTCGGACCTTGGAACCGAAACGTCGTGATTTCGTTGTTTCACCAGCACTTGATGGCTACTCTGTATGTGTTTTTAGTAATATCAGAGTCGGTAATATAATATCAAAGTTAGTAATACCACACACATCACTGGGTCACATGGTTAACCTGGGTCACCAGTTCGGGTGGAACACCGGCTCAACGCTTCAGCCACCCAGCCTTGAAAGTGATCCAGTCGCCAATACATCCTGTTTGATCCATTGACCCAAATGACCCGTAACCAAGTTGTTACACAGTTGCTGTTTTCGTTTAACTCGGAAAACGACTTTTTGCCTCATTCAGTATTTCTGCTGCAAGTTGAAGGGATATTTCTGTGGCAAATGTCATCTTACTGACCAAATGAAGCCGTGATATTCTCTTTTAATCATGTTGGTTGTTGTCAAAAAAAAATGTCTGTATTTGCTGGAAAGTTGGATTACTTTGATCAACTGGCTAACTTTGGGGTTACTAGGTCACGACAGATTCATACTCGCCTGTAATCGCCAATGATTTTTCAATGACTTTTTCCTGGAATTGTCCATAGAAATTCAGGGATCACAAGCGAGGAAATTAATAGACAACAGACAATTAAATACTAAGTTTGCAAGCAACAGGTTTAGTTGTCAAACGACAGAGCGAAATGCAGACTAAAGGCCATGCCACACCGCACCGCTTTGTCTGGCATGTCCGTCGTCCGATGCCTTAAACGTAGCCTGCGGGCACAACGCAGAGCCTCCGTTTCGTCTCCGAATCGTTTCGAAAAATTTCATTTTCCTCCGGTTGACGGACGGTTGGAGTTGTCCGTCAGCCAATCAAAATGCTTAGCGCCACACGTGTCTTTCTCTCGGCGCTGGAGACAAAGATGGCGGCTCCACACCCGCCCATCAAAAACTACCGAAAAAATTAAAAGAATAATTCTAAAATTAAGTGTACATAACTAGTAGCAATACAAGCATTCGCCCAAATTGGTTTTAGTGGCACGACTAACCCCAATTCGGTGCGTACCTACAGTTTTGCATTCGAACGATTACATTCCTTTTACTTGGGGGAGGTGGGAATAAAGGGACTCAGCAAGCGTTCTTGGCGGACAGGTGTGGCAGTGTTCTCCGTTTTTAAGCGTTGCTTTGCTGGAGACGGAGCCGGACAACGGAGACATTGTGGTGTGTACGGTCCTTAACTGACAACGCAATAGCTACAATTCGGTTTCGGTCTAGCAATTTTATTTTTTTTTTTCTAGAACAGTTCCAGGTTTTTAAAGAAACTAAATTACAAATCAAATAATAAGTGTGACCCGACTAAATACACTTCAACAGAAAATTCACTAAATCTAAATGGCTCTTAACTAAAGCTTACGTCTTTTAGGTTTCTGTCTCAATTTCTGTTTCGGTTTCGGAGTTGGAAGGCTTCTTTTCGTTAGTCCAAATTCTTTATGCATAATTGTAGACACCTTATTCTGGACCCCCCCAGATGAATCCTTTTCAAAGGTTATCTGGTGTGAGTTACATAAAACTCCTTCCTAAAAGTCAGAGGCACAACAAGGTTATTTTTTTTCTTGCGTCTTACTGTTTAATACAACTAAAAAAAAAACACATTTACATTGGTTCGATTCTTTGGTACGCTTACAGACTGTTACAATTGTTAGGGTACCTTTGTATACGCTGGCGTTAGAAGTAAAAGATACAATATATTAATTTGCTTTAAGCTTTTTAAAGTTCCAAACATCGTTGAACGCTCAAGTTTTGGAGTACTGAAGTATTTTGAAAATTAAACACATTCATTAAACAAACATCGTGCCAACATCAATTGTGACACCGTCAAAAGCGAAGCAGTTATGGTTAGTTTATGTATTACAGAGCAGTGACACGACGTAGTATTATTGTATATAACTCTATGCTGGAGCCTTAATGGGTTAGCTGCAAGGGGCACTGCAGAGAGAAATAGAAGGACGTCATACTGAAGCCGATGCTGTTAAGAGTGATTTCTTAGACCTGAAACGCGCGTGGAAAAAACAACGTTATTTTAAGCCTAAGCAATCCGCTCTTCCCTCCATTCCGCTCGTTGTTTTTCCCTCCATTTTTATGTAGTGCACCTTGTAGTTATGCCCTCCAAAACCCATACTGGTGCCATTCTGGTGCCAATATGGCGGCAAATGTCACTGCTGTATAGCTGGTTCAGATCGCCACGACAAACGAACGACAAAAGCAAGGAATGGCGACGACCAACAGCGCTGAAAAAAACTGCTGTCACACCAGCATGACCGACCAACGAACTTCCGACAACGGACCAATCTACGCTGCAGATTGAGTAGAACTTGCACGCTTACTTTACAAAACTGGGCTACGTGGCGACGTTGTGCATAGACGATCCATCATTCTGTGTTTCTATGTTTTATTTAAGAAATTAGAGCACCATTGAATATACGGGGTGTTTAAAAAAAAACACGTCGAATTTTTCTAAGTCCAACAACCATTCCCGTCGATGTCATCCTTACCCTTGACCTCAGTGAAGACATGAAAGTTATTCCTGACCTCAGGAAAGAAAGCTTTTATTTGCATTTCAAATAAGAACGCAAAAAGTAACAACACCCCCCCCCCGCCCGGGTGGGGGGGGGGGGGGCCCCGAGGGGACCAAAACAAACAATAAAAGCCCTTAATTAGATTTCAAGTAAAAAGAAAAAAAAAACATTTATTTTGGCCGTCGAGCAAAATAGCTAAAATAAAAGCTTTAACAGTATTTGGATTCTAAATAAAAAACGCAAAAGGAAAAAAACGCATGTGGCAACCCTGGTTGATGGGGGGAAGCCACTTGTACGGCGGCAGCACAACGTAGCTTCTGCGGCCTCTTATCCTTGATACCCTGTAGAAATCAAATCGCCCAATGTACGTAGTGGATCCACAACTATCCAGTATTCACATCTAATCACCACTCGCTGCACAAACGGCCTAGTAACGTTATCCGACAGGAGTTACCAGTTTACAGTATACTGTACTTGCTGTAATTGGCTGATTTTAATTACGGATTTGGCGTAAATTCAACCTGCCCAGGATACTGCAACTCTGCAGGTTCTCATTACTGCTGCATTTGAGACATTTCCAAATGCAGGAATTCTTTCCATTCTTTCTTTATTCTTTTGCAGGAGAATATGCTTACGTGTGGAAAGGAGATGTGGTGAGTGTATCATTGCTGGAGGAAGACAGTTCGAGCCCCTTCGTTCGTGATTCAGTCACCTGGAACATCTTTCTTTGTCTCTAAACCTTAATGATGGACTTAATTCCCGTTATAACTGGTTTGAAACAAAATGTCAAAAGTCAGCCTTCTAGAGGTTAGCCTGTCTAGCCCAGCGATGGGTACAGGTTAGCCTGTACTCCCCCCCCCTCCTTCCCCAGGGTTCCACATTGGCTTTTTCTTTTGCTTTATTTTTATTTGAAATCTAGGAATTCCTCACAGAACTGAATGCATCGATCAGGATCATCTTTCGTTCCTTTTGCGAATTGTTATTTGAAATCCAAATACTGTAAATGCTTTTATTTTAGCTATTTTATTTGAAGGCCAAATAAATACGTATTTGTTTCTTTCTATTTGAAATAAAAAATAAATAAACGCTCATATTGTTTGTTTTGGTTCCCCTCCACCCCCATCAACCAGGGTTACCAAATATTTGTTTTTTCGTTTTGCGTTTTTGTTTGGAATCCAAATACTGTAAAGCCCTTTATTTTAGCTATTTTGCTTGATGGCGAAATAAATGTTTTTTTTTTCTTTTTACTTGAAATCTAATTGAGGGCTTTTATTGTTTGTTTTGGGTCCATCCCCCTCCCCCGCCAACCAGGGTTGTCTCATGCTTTTGTTACCTATTACGTTTTTATTTGAAATGCAAATAAAAGCTTTCTTCCCTGAAGTCAGGAATAACTTTCTTGATTTCTTTACTGAGGTCAGGGATAAGGGTTATAGCGATGGGAATGGTTGTTGGACTTAGATAAATTCGACGTGTACAGGTTTTTTGAAACACCCTGTAGCACAATTTCTTTTGCTGTTCTCGACAATTATCTCGTTGCAGAGACGATCGTGTAAGCAAAAACATTCGGAGTGTTCTCGGCCACCATCTTGCATTTCGCCGATCCTATCCGCAGCGGCTTGTCAGTCATTGGTGGGTCGGTGGGTGACGTCAGTCAGCTTACGCCAAAAATGAAATGTTGCATTTGCTACGATCGACAGCAAACAACCGAGAATGACTGCCTGAGGGGAAGGTTGTCATAGCGACTGTCGGTTGTAACCTGGTGGTGACCTGATGACCACCAGCTCACGTATCAGAGGTTCTGGGTTCCAGCCTGACCTCAGCTACCCTTACTAATTGTGGTAAGACAAGGGCCTTGTGTTGCCTCATGCTCATTTCGATCGTGGCATGTAAAAAATATTTCGAATTTCAGATTCGCAAAGAGTTTAAACTTCAACCAGGCATTTCTCTCTTCTGGTTACCGTCAACCCTAAACAGTCACGACTTTTTATAATATTTTTCAAGGGGCAAATGCTCGCCTACTTGCCAAGTTTGGCCCTAAACTAATCTCTTTGAAATTTTTTGAGGCTGAACAAGGTGTTGTAGTTATGAAACCAAACTAGGATCTTGATGCTAAGTTGATATTGGCAGAGAAAAAAAT
>JAHWFP010033125.1:15699-30108 GCA_023313725.1 Lithobius niger | reverse complement strand
TGTCGTTCGGGGTGGAAACGGCGGGTGGTAAATATTTGGGGAGATAACCGGGGGAGAAAAAACCATTTGGGGTAATTCTAGGGTGGTGGAAGTTATTGGTTTGACTTCCGTGTTACCCTATTATCTAGCAACAGTCATTACTCTAAGTGAAGGAATTCTTAAAAATCAACGTCTTACTGAACGTAGGTTTATGCTGCAAGTTGCAACAAGAAAACTTATTGTTTGGTCACTTGTTATACAAATCATGTCAAAAACCAAAACTGGTAAAAGGGGCCGCCAAGTTCCGAATGGTTCGGCCCTTCAAATGAGTGATATCAACACACCAAAACATTCGCCAAGTTAATAGCACCGCTTAATAGTTCGAAGGTTAAATGAAAACTACAACATTGCTACTTTGGGTAGCAATGTTCAAGTTTTCATTTAACGTCCTAAGTATTATTCGGTGCGACTATGTTGGCGAATGTTTTGGTGTGTTGATATCACTCCTTTGAAGGGCCGAACCATTCGGAACTTGGCGGCCTTTTTTACCAGTTTTGGTTTTTGATATGATATCAGTCTTTTTTTTTAAATTGTGCATTAGACTCAACTCCACTACCGTGCAGATGTGTAATAAAGTAGCACGTCAACAAGAAATTGATTTTCCACAATTTGATACCACCTTTTGCCTATAGGCCGAACATTAAAGTAACAAACTATACGTTTTGTTTGTTTAGCAGTCGGCAAAGGAGAATTAGTTGTTGCTTTCATCATGGTGATTTTTCTTTAACTGATTAGCATAACCGATTTGCGATTTTATTTAAGTTTCAATTTCGTAAGTTTCGTTTTCGACTTGGAAGTAATGTGCGTGTAACAATGCAGTCATATTACTGTATTTTTATTTTCGTATTTATTTTTATTTGTAATTATTTTTACGAGAAAATGTTTTCTGTGAACTACGGATAATGAAAAACAATTTTTTTAGGGTTTTTCTAGGGGAGGGGGAACAGCACCGTGATTTCGGGAACATACGCTTGCAGGCATCTGGCAACACTAGCTACAATCAGGGTTGAATTAACCAATGGGCAAAGTGTGTATCACTTAGGCCCATCACCACCGCTTGCAGATGAGTTTGTGCAGTTCACAAGCTTTTACGTGCTTCAAGTTGAGGTTTACAAAAAAAGAACTCCCAGCTCTTTATGACATGCTTCAAGTTATCAACTACCGCATAACGAAGTAGTATCCTCACATCCCAACGTTAAAGTAGCTATTCGCATTGTCTTGACAATTCCTGTTAGTTACGCTGCAGGGTAACGATCATTTTCCAGAAAGCAATAAAAAAAAATGAATTAAGGACGAATGAATATACGCTGCCCCAATTACAATCTGCAGTCTCTGATGGCAATTCGAAGTGCTTTAGTTCGTGAAATAAAATTTTGCTGAAGTCTTTGATAAATTTTAGTATTGAAGTCTTTGTGACAAAGTCTAAAAGTGTAGAAAATTCTACCGTAACATAGGAAATTGCTAATTTGAAGTAGTGCATGGGTGTAGGGTCAATGAATTTGAACCATTAAGTTAATTTTAATTAATTTTAGTTACGTACTAAGATAACACCGACTTTAGTACTTAAGTAAGATTAATTAAATTCAACTTAATAATTCGAATACCATACCATTTCTGTTTCTTACAATTTAAACGTAAGCTTCGAGAAATGAAAGAGTGAGGGGATGGGGGGGGGGGAGATAATGATACAACATTGCCCAGGGAATTACAAGCGATTAATCCGGCCCTGGCTACGATCACAGCTGATTTAAGTTCGCCGAATCTGAGGACGACTGAAGGCTACTGAGTGTCCTCTGACGGCAGTATAAACAGTTAGTCAGGAACACCATTACGTGAAGTTCAAGTATGACGCCTCTAAGCTTTCACAGGTAACAGATTCAGAATCGTTTCTCGTCATAACGACAGTGATACAAAAAATTGTGTCAGAATTTTTAGTAAAAAAGCTTTTCGCATTGCGATGAGGTACGAAGCGCATTTGAGGATTTTCTTGTCATCTCACCAGCGCTATGACATTTCTGCGAAACGGATTTTGACTTACGGGCTTTCTTTTTTTTTTTTTTTTCTGTAGCGTGGCTTAATACCAACACACTGACGCAAGCAGAATGTCATGTTTTTATGGATGAACGTTCCAAGCTTTAAGTCTACGCAGGATTGGAACGAGTTGAAAGAAATGTCCCCCTTTTCAAACGTCAACATAGGACTGAAAAAAAATACGAAAGAAACAAGATTAAAATATTTAATGTTCTCGCGCATGTTCTCGTACCGTATCCCCAAGTCTCGTGGGGGAATCATGATGAGGCCTACGGTCGTAAGATAAAAAAAAACAGGGGGGTTTAGGAAAAGAGGTCAATTGTTTCCGTAATCATGATTGATGCAAGTTTTCGTTGGAGATAGGAATGAGTTGTGATGCTTTAGTTTCCCTTCAATGATTAGATAGAGACATATATTACACTCCAAAGCATTTCATGGGATACACCGACAACGAAATTACAAGAGTGTAAATCTGTGCAGAGTAAACTCGTGTACAACACAGTACCATCAGAGGTAATAATTAAGGTGTCAATAAGTGGCAACAAGTTCAGCGTGAAGTAAAAGTAATATACGTTAACCGAAAACACACACACAGAAAGTAAGTCAAGTATATGTCTACCCTTAAGTCATGTATTCATTAGATGACAAAAACATTAACAGTAAAACAAATTTCAAGGTCAGCAAGCCCTACAATCCATTCGCGAACCTTCGATTTGAAACAATGAGCTGACCGGTTGGTTGTAAAGTGAAATGGTAAAGCATTAAGTATCTTTGGGGCCTGATAATGAAAACATTTATGTAGAATTTCCCGCCAAGCTTTCGGTAACAAAACGTAAAGTTGACTATAAGATCTATAGTATGAAAGAGAGCAACAGCTGTTGTGTTCCACAGTTTTTTCTCATCGTACAGTTGCCTAAGGGATAAGACGTTATCCAATTTGGACAGAGGGGCAGATGGTGTCGAATGTTTATGGGAGACCTTTCGTGTAGAGAAGTTAACGGTTTCAAGTTAGTATACAAGTTCCACCCCAGCTCGATTATTGTGTGCGCTGTGTATCTTGAGTCCTGCAAGTATTTTCTTAGCGACTACGTCTTCCTGGAGAGGGTGGCTTTAATCGATGGCCGCCATTGTTTTTGTAACCATCTTGGATATCAACAAGGCACTCTGCTACTGAAAACGTACAGTCGATTATTCGTGTTCGTTCTGCGGAGAACTCAAGATAGGCCGCGGCCACTATGGTATAAATGCGAACACCAGATTCCTGATTGACTGTCGGCTTACTCTGTAACCCTCCCGTGGCCCTACGCCAACCAGGAACGTTAACAAGACAATTGTTGTTCCTTCTTCGGTCCTGGAATAATTTCTGCGGTGCTTTCGTTTCCTGGTTAGGTAGGAATGTATTCCAGTTTTACTTTCCGTTTCGAATGCGCTCTTACGCAAAAATATCGCCGTATGTACAACACTCGAACCTCACTGGTTCAGCGACTTCAACTACTATCTAATGGGAAAATTTTCAGAAAAAAACAAGTAGCCATCTCGATAGTTCAGTCTCTATTAATTTATAACCAATCGAGCCAATTTGGCTTTCGTCCTGTGATAAACAACGACATCGCGTTCTAACTTTTTATTTTATCTAAGTTTTATTTTAGAGGTTGGTTTGAAATATGCTTATCTTTCAGTCTTAGTATTTTCTTGTAATGCGTTTGTTCTAGAAACATTCGTCACTATGGGCTATGATCTTGCTGTTAATGGTTAAATCTTTAAAATTAGATTGTTTTATTATATTCCTTTATTTGTTCCTAATTGTGACAATACTTTTATTTACAAACGCGTATTCTACTGCCTAGATGTAACCTACACAAGTTTTCCTATTAGACTTGGGTGTACAATTAAATAATGAGAAAGAATTATTATAATTAAAGAAAAGCAAATTCTAGCCTACGTGACGTTAGAGAATCCTCAGACGTTAATGGCAGCTACTAATGATACACAAGACTACAAGAAATCTGTGACAGATATTTCGTACAGCAACTCAGAAAAAAAATACATAACAGTGGCTCAGTTCAAATTTGTTATTAGTATTAAAAAACGCTTAAGCGTATAAAATACGGATGTAAGCCTTAAAAAACTTAAAGCCCTAAAGGAACAGATATTAGAAAAAGACATGTAAGCCATCAGCGTCGCACTAATACGTGTAAAAGAAGCTCCAGCTTGTTTTTTGGGTCGCTGGAAATTCTTTTACACGGATTTGTTTTATGCTGCTAAGAATGACTTTTGCACCCAATTTCATGTTTTTAGCTTGATCTATAAGAATTTATTGCCCAAACCCCTGGGAAGCGTCACGAGGGGGGGGGGGGGGCGGCGCCCCGGCCCCACTGAAGGCACTTTGGGGTATTTCATAGGGTTCCATGGCTGGTTCGATTTTTACTGTTAAGAAAGACTTGTTCACCAAATTTATGTTTTCTGCAAAATTTCTGCAAAAATTTGTTAATCCACTTAATTATTTCTGCCCAGTGCTCTACAATAATAATTGCTCTGCTGACGAAAATACTGCAGTCGCATCAAAATCGTATTCAAAAGGTCCTGGTCGGTGTTGATACCTATATTTTAAGCTATACAAATTGAAAATCGGTTCATTGGTTCGATCTCTAGGTAAGGGAAAAATTTCTAGCCCATTTGGCTTTCCGTGTCGAGAATATTGTAGTTACATTAAAATAGCATGCGAAAGACCCTAGGCCTTGTCCGTACCTACGTTTTAAGCTATAGAACTTGAAAATCGGTTCAGTGGTTCGATCTCCAGGTGAGGGCAAAAAGTCCCAACAGCAACATAAATGATTTTTGCCCAGTGCTCTACCATAATAATTGCTCTGCCGACGAGAATACTGCAGTCACATCAAAATCGGATTCAAAAGGCCCTGGTCGGTGTTAATACCTACATTTTAAACTATACAAATTGAAAATCGGTTCATTGGTTCGATCTCTTGGTAAAAGCAAAATTTCTAGCCCATTTGGCTTTCCGTGTCAAGAATATTGTAGTTACATTAAAATAGCATGCGAAAGACCCTAGGCCTTGTCCATACCTACGTTTTAAGCTATAGAACTCTAAAATCGGTTCAGTGGTTCGACCTCCAAGTGAGGGCAAAGAGTACATTAATGATTTCTGCCCAGTGCTCTGCAATAATATTTGCTCTGCTGACTAGAATACTGCAATCAAATCAAAATCGGGTTCAAAAGGCCCTGGTCGGTGTTAATACCTACATTTTAAGCTATACAAATTGAAAATCGGTTCATTGGTTTGGTCTCTAGGTGAGAGCAAAAGTTTTAGCCCATTTGGCTTTCCGTGTCAAGAATATTGTAGTCACATTAAAATAGCCTGCGAAAGGCCCTAGGCCTTGTCTATACCTACGTTTTAAGCTATAGTACTTGAAAACCGGTTCAGTGGTTTGGTCTCCAGGTGAGAGCAAAGAGTCCCAACAACAACAACAAGAACAACAACAACAACAACAATAAACAACAAGAAACGGCCATACTATGGACGCCGAACGGTTTGATTGTTGTCATTAAAATTTGTAATGCAATGAAATAGTTGTGACACGACCCCAAATACCGAATTTCGTTGGTCTATGTCAATTCTGGCCGAAACTGTAGGAGCTCAAAGTTTGAAGTTTAACATAGAAGTTCATGCTGAGGCTTCCATAAGGACCGCTACCGCGATCCTTGATGTCCGGCACGTTGCTTGCCGTCATGCATTCTTTGTGTTTAATAGTCGCAACTGACGTGAGGGGGCACTTCTTTTTTAGTCTAGGTTCGATAGTAAGCAATCTCAATTTATTTTCTAGCCATTGACGGTACTACAAACTCCTTCTTGAAGGCACCTTTTCACCTGTTAAACTCCTAGATGCAGAGTCGCGAATTTTCATAACTAAAACGTGATCACGTGACTCAAATCAGCCTATTGGATGACGAAGAATCTGGAACGTGGATGCTGTGTTTCGAATACGGGCAACGTTAGCGAAATGGTGAATCGGCACCATTAAAGGCAAGTCTTTTACTAGCACGCAGAAGCAAAGAGAACCAGTACCTAGAGCACCTTGAGCCGGATAAGCTATAGAGCAGTGACACGACGTAGTATTATTGTATATAACTCTATGCTGAAGCCTTAATGGGTTAGCTGCAAGGGGCACTGCAGAGAGAAACAGAAGGACGTCATACTGAAGCCGATGCTGTGAAGAGTGATTTCTTAGACCTAAAACGCGCGATTTTTTGTTGTTGGAGAAAACAACGTTATTTTAAGCCTAAGAAATCCGCTCTTGCGTTGTTTTTCCCTCCATTTTTATTTAGTGCACCTTGTAGTTATGCCCTCCAAACCCATACTAGTGCCAATCTGGTGCCAATATGGCGGCAAATGTCACTGCTCTATAGTATGAAAGAGGACGATTTTGTGGACGCGGGTGTTGAAATCTCTGGCGTTGCATTGTGCTTTGCCTTCGTGTTGCTTCTAAGGAAAAAGCATTAGCAGAGGTAATAATTAGTAGCCATAACTACCGCTAGGGCGCCGCGTAGAACTGGAAGAAGTGTGATGCTATAGCTTGTAAACTTTCTAATCTATGGACATAGCAATCACTAGTGGAGCTGGCCCGTGATTATCATCTTTAAACAAGATGGCGGGAGCAACGGCCAAATTGCCAACAGAAAAAAAAATAAAGACAGTTAAACACTTTCCGTTGCATGATAGACTTGGAGGACGCAAGGCAATCATAAACCTGAATGATCAGTACAAAAAAAAAGTATTTTCTAATGACGCAATGTACTTTCGAAAGGGCGAGTTCGAAGTTGCGACTGTAGGTAGGACAAATACTGAACAATAATGATATTTAAGAAAGTTTTAAAGTTTAAACACAGTCAGGGCCGGGGCCCCCCCCCCCCTGGCGCCTCCCCACTCATCAGATCAAAATCAAACGTACAAACGAAGAAAATTCTGGTTATTTATTAAGTAAACTGCGTTAGTTTCTTTCAAAACGACAAGAATTACTTGCGGTTACATCAATAGAGACCAGTTGTTACTGTGAGAGTTGAAAGATCATGTTTTTTACAGCTGGATTTAAAAATGTTCCCAAAAAATGGGGTATGGAGCAGTTAAGAACGTTCGGTGTGAGAAAGAATATTGCAAGAGTGTTATTTTGAATTTTTTTTTGCGGGGGGGGGGGGGGCGGGGGAGGACCGCTAAAGTTAAATTCTTCGGTTCGCCCCCCTGGCTAAAATTGCTGCCCCACTGCCGCCTCCCTAATAAAGTGATTCTAGCGTCGTCCCTGTAAACACATCATATTTTTAGTGGTTTGGCACAGCTTTATGAATTCTTTTGCCTAGTGCTATTGGGAAAAGAAGCCACGGTACTTACTTTCAACCAATATTTCGCCTTCACTGCCCACACTTACTGTTTACAAGCTTGCCCTGACATTTCCACTTGAAAAATACCGGCTTATTTGGAAAACGCTATCTTGCAGGGAGGCCCGTATAGTATTGCGACGTTCCTACATCAACTTCAAGGACATCGTTTCACAGCTGCTCGATTCCCACGTTCTCCTATTAGTTCTTTGAGTCTCGTGTAAACGTTCTCTCCGACTTGGTGACCAACTGATTTTGGCTCAACAACCAATTGGACTTTCTTAAAGCTGAGTCAATACTCGAGGCGATGCTGAGCTGGATTAAATGCTTTAGGTCTCGCTAAGTATTAAATTTCTTAACGGCTGTATATAGATTAGTCCTTAATTTCCTACGTAAACATTCAAAAGCAAAAGGATGTATCTGTAAAGTCTAACAAAATAAATAATAATCAAAAACTCATCCTAAAAATCAGGGTCGTACTTGTTTATAGGACTGCCAGTGCAAAAGAATAGCCATATTTAATGAACTTTCGGGGTTCATTCCAGAAGTAGAAGGACGATATTTTTTTACTACGCCGTCTTAACATAATGTGTTTAAACCACTAATGCCTCTACGCCTAAAAGTGTGGCTTTGTTTTTTTCCCCCCGATTTTTCCCCGAGTTTCAAACGTGGTTTAAATTCCCTGAGTTTTCCAGGTTTTCCAGGTTGGTGGACATCCTGTCTGAAACGTCTGATTGATAAAGTTCAAAACTGCGACTCTTTCTCTATAGAACCATTAGTGAAACTTAGCAAATTTATTTTAAAATAATACCTTTCTATTGTGGGTGCAGCGTATCTTGAGTCTTGCGGTATTTTATGAGCGGCTACGTATTCCTGGAGGGGACGGCTTTAATCGACGGCCGCCATTGTTTTTGTAACCATATAGGATATCAACAAGGCTCTCTGCTACCGAAAACATACAATCGATTATTTGTGTTCTTTCGGGGGAGAACTCAAGATAGGCCGCGGACACTTTAACTGCGCAATTATTTTAACTTCATTAATGATTTCGCCAAATCCACAGACTTTGATAAATTTCTCCGTACAGACTGTAATCTGTTCAGTGTGACCGCATCCTAAGAGAATGAAAATAAGTCCAGTGACAAAAACACAAGTTTTGTGAGGGGAACTCGCAAACAGCGAGCAAAACACAGCCGAGTGAACAGTTCTCTAGCCTCTAAACCAAGAGGAGATGAGTACTTGCCTGTAAAAAGTAAACCCCATACATTCGTATTGATGGCATAAGGGTTCAGGGAACATAATTTTTTTTTTTGCGATTTGCAAAAGCAGCATGGGCTAAAATGCAGTGCAAAAACAGTAATTTTAAAAATTGCCACAACAACATTGTTGTCTTTCACGCTCTTTCGATAATTTGCTATTCTCGCACAAAGAACAGCTTCTAGCAGTGATCGGACGACGGTAGAATAAATAGCTGCTCGCAGCAAGACTTCAAAATCCAACATAACGTGCATTTCGGGGTTATCGAATCCAAAACAAACCATCGAATGCTGTCATTCAAAAATCGGCCCGTCGATTTGTACTGGAGAAAAAAAATTTTGTTTTTTTTGTTTTCATAAATGGGCTCTGTCGCGCCGCACGCTTCGTACTTAGATCTGCGTCTTCGTCGTTGCCATGGTTACTACGTGTAGACAAATCGAAAGCCGTATTCTCCGGAAAAGGCGAGCGAGAAGCAGCCAGCAGATTTATTATAGAGCAGCGACATTTGCCGCCATATTGATACCAGATTGGCACCAGTATGGGTTTTGGAGGGCATAACTACAAGGAGCACTAAATAAAAATGGAGGGAAAAACAACGGAAGAGCGGATTTCTTAGGCTTAAAATAACGTTGTTTTTTCCAACAACAAAATTCGCGCGTTTTAGGTCTAAGAAATCACTCTTGACAGCATCGGCTTCAGTATGACGCCCTTCTGTTTCTTTCTGCAGTGCCCCTTGCAGCTAACCCATTAAGGCTCCAACATAGAGTTATATACAATAATACTACGTTGTGTCACTGCTCTATTGACCAGGTGAAAGCTAGTAAGCAAGAAAATTGCCATTGCGTAAACCCACCCTAAATACGCACATGAAAACTATTTTCGTTGCCTTTTGGACTTAAATGTCAGACTGCCCTAGCAGAGAATTGAACTGTTGACATTTGAAACCACAGGCCGAAGCCCGATTTAAAGGTGCCTGTTCGCCGAATGACAGGTTGCAGCATCTAGCGCCGTCTACCATTATTTAGTTCTATCTAGCACTTCATTTCAACAAGCGAAGGAATGTGCAATGAAATATCTGTTTACACCACAAACTAGCCACTTGCCTTCTTAATGATTGAATGTAAAGTTGGTGCGTCCACGTGCACTAGGGAGCAATCGGTCAACGTTAACGAATTCACTGTCACTAGATGGCGCCCATCTAGCGGTTCAAAATCTGCGTTTCCAAACGGCCGGTATAAATCGCCCGTGATGTCGTTAGGCTTAACTTTACCTCTTGCTTCCTAGTGCACATGGGCGCACCAACTTTACACTCAATAATTAAAGAGGCACGTGGCTTGCTTTTCGTGTAAAAAGACAATTATGTGTGTGCTCCTTCGCCTGTTGAAAGTAAGGGCTACACAGAAATAGACAGCGGCAAATCGCAATCGATGCTGCAGCTTGTCATGTGGTGGCATTCCCCCTTTAAGTATCTATATTTATTTCACAATAACCTATTCATTTCGTTTTGTGTCCTGCATTCCTGAGTAAACTGGCATTCTGAAGACTTGGTGTTTGATCCATAAAAGTGGAGGGGGGGGGGGTTGTACGACAAACTTTCCTTCTTTTTAGTTGCAACAACACAAACATTTCCCATGCCAGAAACTATAGACATATGTTTGTCTTCACCGGTGATGCAGCAAGCAGCACCGTTTTGAGCTTTCCTGAGTTATAAAAAATTCAGAAGGTGACCATCTCCTGTGACGCGTTACATCCTTTTCGCATTTGTCTGAAAATAACTTCTGAAAGCTTCTGGAATTTCGATAACGCTTCCAAACGAAATAGGAAAACCACTGAGGACGTTGCAGGCTTTTCAGTAGGTAATTTTACTTATGCAGGCTTCTACAATATTAATGATTGCGTCACTGTTTTGTCTACTGGTACTGTATGTTATTTCTGTTGCAATCGATACAAAAAGTTTTCCAACCCCCCAAAGAATGGTGTAACGACAAAATGCTATTTCCTTACGCTTGGAGTTTCAAGGGTATGACGTAATACGTTCCCAGCGATCGAAAAATCCAGCTGCACTAAACTTAGTGTAGGCCATGCTTGCGTAATGTAATGTACGCGCTTTATTGCCTGAAAGTAAAGGTTGAGTCTTTAAAACCCAGAATTTACAAATGTGTGCTATAAATGGGCGTAAAAGGTATGCTATGTGTGAAAGCTTGTGAATGCTGTAAGCAGATGTTTGCGGACATCCTGGCGTCCATGTTTTTTTGACGAGTTATAGCGTTTTTCATGGAACCACTCCCTTCTACCACTCCCATCAGCCTTTGCACACTTCCTCTATTCCAATATGGCGTCTCCCTGGTGAAGTTTCTGTAGTGTTTGCCTGTGATTTTAATGTTTTACCTTTGAAAATGAATTAAAGACTGTAAGCCAAAGGCTCAACAAGAATTAAATAAATACAGATGCAAACCTATTTACGCTACCTTTTGGACTTATATGTCAGACTGCTGAGCGGGGAATCGAACCCACGCCCTTTGTTTGTTTATATGTATATATGCACGTGTTAAATGCTGCCTATGGACGTTTCCCTTTGGCCGTGTCAGTATGGCTCGGCGGTAGGACCTTGGCCTTTGATTTCAGAGGTCGTGGGTTCGATTCCCTGCCCAGGCAGTCTGGCATATGTCCAAAAGGCAACGTAAATAGGTTTTTATCTGTATTTAAACTTGGACGATTTGGCATTTTCCTCTTTCTGTCGCTTTTTTTTTGTTCTCCAGTTACGGCCAGACGCATGAACCTATTCATATGAAATTTAGTAGAAGTATTCGTTGATAAAAAGCTGAACGACGTACGTACTTTGTTATGCGGTGAAAACCTATTTGGAGAGTTGGGTGTGAAGGGGGAGGGGGATTCGAGGTAGAGTACCGGACAGAAATAATGTTACAGTGGTATGCAGACCAGAGGTCATTTAAATAAAACCAGCTGTACCCCAATACGCCGATCTATCAGGTTCCCCCTCCCTCCACATTCCCCCATCCCTCCCCCCTGCGGCTCCCCCTCCCCGGTAGCCCGTGTAGCCCCCGTCCCCACGCACCCCTTACCTGCCTGCGTTTGCTCCGTGCATGATGCGTTTGCTGTGTGCATTAACCTAAGCGTATTATACATATTGATGGTTACGAAACATATTCTGAATTGAATACTTCTAATAATTAAATAATTAAATACTTCTAAAATTAAATAATGAAATCCTTCTTCCCCAGCGGTGCGACAAAGATAAGAATAGTGCACGAGATTTGTAAATCTGTAAATCCTCCAACGGATTTACAAAGATTTACGGATTTTGGGGGATTTAAAGATTTACAAAAGATTTAAGTTAGATTTTATGATTTACATGAAGTTTTGCAGATTTACACAGATTAGCAGGTTTTTTTACTTAAAGATCTACAAAAGATTTAAGTAAGATTTAATGATTTACATGAAGTTTTTCAAGATTTACACGCATTTGCAGAGGATTTATAGATTTACACAGATTTGAATGATTTACACAAGCTTTAGATGATTTGCACAAGATTTACAGATTCACAAGATTTACAGGATTTATGTCAGATTTACGTGATTTATAAGATTTATACTAGATTTACAAGATTTAGAAGATTTGTACAAGATTTACAAGATTTGAATGATTTACACAATATTTAGATGATTTACCCAAGATATACAAAATTTGTACAAGATTTGCAACGGATTTACAAATCTATATCTTGGGTATACGAGATTTCTAGCTTTGTCTAACCCCTCATTCTTCTCGCATTATCGAAGTGTTTCAACCGGAAACGGCATTTCATTTCACCTTTCCAGAATCAGTAGAATCCGTCATCGTATTAGAGACGAATTTTATACTGTAGCATATCACACACTATACTGATAGCACATCTTATCTGGCGATTAATTAATATAAATCATTTACCCTGTTGCTGCTAGGGAGTGAGGGACCGGTCATTATTTATCGACGAGATTGGGTCCGGAGGAAAGTCGAGGTCACCATGGTTTTTTCCGAGTCTCCCGAGGGAAGTGGGGTCCTGAATTGTTTACGATGTGTCCGAGGAGTCTGTCAGATAATAAAACAAAACAGTGACCAAATTCTTTGAAAACAAATACAATTTTACGACTAAAAAAAAATGGTGTTTTTTTTTTTTTTTTTTAGCAGTTCCTTAACTTCTGGGGGCTGCTCGCTCATCATACAAGTGGGTTTTGAGCGGGTTGTCATTTCAATGCTAAGTGTGTTTACAGGAGCGGCATGGACGAATTTCCAACACAATTATTCTATCGCGTGTTCCACCACTCGTACTGAGAGGGTGTTTGTGCAACTACTCGCCTATGCATTCTCGCAGCTAGAATCTACAAATAATCTGAAATTCCAACATGGCGGGGGTTTTAGCTCTGCCAGCTCGCAACGAAACGAGTCTGTAATTGAGTTTAGAAGCGAGGTAATTGTTTGGAAACCTTACTTTTCACGCTATCGACTTAATTCACCTACCTAGCGATTCCTTTCGTCGTTAGGGTTCCGAAAATCATAACGAAAACGTGCGCAAACGCTTTTTTATTTAAAAAAAAATATGTTATTAAAGCACTCTAAAACACCACGCACAACTGTCGTTCCGCCATCGCGATGCTGCGAGGTGGAGGGACAACAAGAAAACCTGATCCCGCGCCCCTGCGTATACGGAAATTATCTCGTTCCCGGTAGCAGACGAAAAATTGGTTGGTGTATATCGATATTTGCGGCCGGAATCACAGACCACAGGGGCGCGATTCGCGCGCATTATTATGTACAGTACATCGAGAATTGGTGTAATCAGAAAAAGTATGACGCAAGCATTTGTGAAACAAGGAAAAAGCATAATTTGTTCCTTGTTTCACAAATGCTTGCGTCATATATTTCTGATTACACCAATTCTCGATGTATATGATAAAGCGCACGAAGCTCGCCCCTGCGGACTGTAAATCCGGCAACAAATATCACCGTCTGCCTAGGAAAGAGATAATTTTCGTTTAGTAACGTTCTGGTCGAAATCAGGTTTTCTAGTTGCGGAAGCATCGCGTAGAATGGCTACCACTTCTAGCTTGTTGTGCGTAGCGTTTTAGCGTATTTTATTAATTTTTTTTTTAAATAAAAAAACGTTTGCGCACGTTTTCGTTATGATTTTCGGAACCCTAACGACGAAAGGAATCGATAGGTAGGTGAATTAAGTCGATAGCGTGAAAAGTAAGGTTTCCAAACAATTACCCAAAGCGATTGGGAAAATTGTTTCGTCAGGAGGAAATACTTTATCTTACTGTCTACGAATTATAAGACTGCAAGCATTTGCTCAAACGATGTCGGGTTTAGCTAATCCAGGTAGCGTTGTTACCGTAGCAACGACACCTTTGCCATCGCGATTAATTTTCAGCTGGGAGAATGCAAAGTCAGGTCACTGCGTTATCTACTAATGTGAGAAAGAAAGTAGAGACACAGATGCCCTGACTGGGATGTGAATCACGGATCTGGAAACTGAAGTCACTGAGTTCGATGCCCATTCGGGGTAGATGCATTTTCTGTCTTTTTTCAGCTTAGTAAATATGATGAAAAAAAGTTTAGGTGGGTTCCATGGAGTGTACTGTGAGACGAGAGTATCAAGTATGTCGTCTATACTATACAGTTGCAAGTCGGGGGGG
>JAHWFP010033125.1:4511-15599 GCA_023313725.1 Lithobius niger | reverse complement strand
TGGACACGTGGCAATGGTTGACCTTCAAACATACCTTCAAAGTCACTTGACTGGAAAGATGCTGCGACTGAAGAGTCACAGAGAATAAGTCTTAGCTTTGGTTTTTTTTTTACCTTTCTAACTCTGACAATTTGGAATTTTGCTGTTTCCGTTTGACTGTGCCCTGTCGTTTTGTTACACATTTGCGGCCTAACGCGCGAAGCTATTCGAATGAAACTTGGCAGGAGCGTTTTTATTATATAACGCTGAACGTATGTACTTGGGTTAGAGATAAAAACATATGGGGGAGGGGGTTGAAGGCAAAGTTTTGTGTTACGATCGAGCGCACGTGTTACGAGCGCACCGTGTTTCTAGCACACATGCAGAATAAGCCGTGTTTCTAGCGCACTGGTAGAATGAGCCCACACCCGGAGTTCACGATTGCTTGCGTCATGAGCTTTGAATTACATAAATCTCGATGTACACAGACGATATATAATTATTTTAATTTTTTATTGGAAAAACTGGGGCCTATCTAGGTTCCGGGGCGTGAAGTTTAGGTGGACACTTTTTTGGTTGTTGTTTCTGATGTCATGTAGTTAGCCGCAGCGAACGCGACGGCGCGAGCGAGGCTCGTAATTTTTTTTTTGGGGGGGGGGGAACTGACATTTTCGTGAACAGCGACCTTGATTTAACAATGACAGACACGAAGTATAGACAAAGACTTCACGAAGTGGATAAAAACGACGTCGGGCGGTCCTGTGCGCTCGATGCACGGTTCATCATGGTTGCTCAAACATTCTTGTGCTTTGCTCACAACACGTGCGCTCGTACCACGTAACCGAGGGAAAAATTCAGGGTAGCTGACTGGGCAGAAATCACAGAAGTGGTGGACAGAGCAGAAATCATTTAGGTAAAGTGGTTACGCAAAATTTTCGGAAATAAATTTACTTCTTGAGGGGATGGGGAGGGGGGGGGGTAGCAAGGTCTAGTGTTTACAGAACTACTAGTATATTAATAAGGGGAGGGGGAAATTGAGGTTAAATGGCGTGCCGACAGCTAGGTCATTAGTGACAACCTCAGTCACAGCGCAGTGGTCCGGGTTGCCACTGTGCCACACATAAAAACCCCAAATCTAGATCTTATCATACACCTGTATATTAATGGCATGCCCGAGTTTTGAATGAAGCAATTTAATGCGAAAACACGAGAACAGGAACACTTACACCTATGCTAGATTAAAAATCACGTAACCCAATTTCACGATGAATTAAGTGTACAATAAGGCAAGACAATCAATATCGTAGTCTTAATATAATACAATTTAACATTTTTCAATCATAAAATAAGTGTAAAGAAATAATAATAATACATGGTTCCCACCATCCTGGAAAACTGGAAAACTCAAGGAATTCAAACTAGGTTTGAAACTCAGGGAGAACTCAAGGAATTCTCTGATTTTTTTTTCGAAAAACCTGGAAAACTCAGGGAAAAAATTAAGATTTTAAATAATGTATTTTTCATCTAAAAGTTTCAGCCTTTTTTAACACAAAACTGGTAAAATGTGTGAAAAAATTCCTTCCTAAAATTACGGTAAATACCCTGGAAAATGACTTCATCTACTCTGGAAAACCTGGAAAACTCAAGGAAATTGATTTCAGTATTTTGATGGGAACCCTGTAATAGCAAGCCAAAGGCTTCAGTCATTTTTAAACCATGCGCAACGGCTGGTTGCTGTGACGTCACCATGAGTTAGCCAATGACGAACGAGAACAACGGCTGTTTGGCCGTCTGATTGGACTAGCCCAGTTACGTGATATGCACGTCACAGCAAACAGTCATGGCGTGTGGTATAAATATGCGTAAAATAAAGAAAAATAATTAAGCCAAGGCTCTAGTCATGTTTCATCAAGTCCACCTAATGTATATCCGGTACGATCAACTTTCCTAAGTCAGTTCTTAAAAACGGTGGCGGGGAGGGGGAACGGAGGGGGGGGGGGGGGAGCCATGACCACATCTGCGGGTAGTGCGTTCCAAACTTTAACAATTCTGTTGGAAAAGCAATATCTAAGTATCATGAGTTGGTACATATGCGAAGCATGCTATACGCTAGGCAGCCAACATTAAATAAAGAAAGCAAGACCACTGAATGAGAGTTACGTTTGGTAGAAAATTGTTTTAAGGATGCGTACTGAATGGTTGAAAAAAAAACCACTTAAATGCCACGCATTATGCGGTTAAAAACACAGATAGGCTACCTAATATTTCAGAGCATGTCATCAAATTGGCTCCTTTCTATAAAGGCCAAAAGAAATAGAAAACAATCAAAATTCACATCAAGATCTAATTCACCTGTTCTCATATCAACATGGCGACCAGGTGTACGTGAAAGTTTTTATAGTTTTTTTTTGGTGTGAAACGTTTAACCTTTTAAGCTTTTGATAAACTTTAAAATTTTTTAAACCTTGGTAAAGAATCCAAACTGATAACATGCTCTAAAACACACCAAGATGGCGGCGTGTGGGGATGGTTTTACCTTTTATGTGTGTTATTTTTGCGTGTTTTTGTGAGCAAGACAGGGAATATCCTTTCGAAAATTAAATTTGCTTGTTTTATGAATTTGTGGATTTCTTAGCTGATGCCAGGAGCAGTCTTGTTTGGTTATATCTTCTTTCCACAAAGTAAATTTTTTTGCTGAAATATTAGTTACCTGTGTTTTTAACCGTATAATGCCTAGTGTTTGAGTGTCCTTTTAAAAAAAGTTTTATTTTTTAAAAATTAGTGCATTATGAGCTTCGCGCCTTGTAATGTACTACAAACTTCGTTAGTGTAAATCACCCACTTCAAAGGGAAATAAATTAAGCCAAGAGCTGAGCGCATTGCCTTCGCCTTTAATGACAGGTAAGAGTGCTTGATTTATGACACTCTATTCATTTCACTAGATAAAGCGCGACTAAAAATAGATTATCTGAACGATTCACGGGTGATAAAAAAAAAAAAGAAAAAATTCCAATATTTATTGAAGAAGAAAGTAATTTACGGAAGTGATGAAGTTATCAAGTAATCAGGAAAAAATAATCAGTGTTAGTAACGCAGGGAGGAAACGAAGATGCAGGTAAAAAATGTTCGACTGTATGGCTGCCCAGGAAAAAAAATGCCTTAAAATATCCGATTATGTACGACAGATCACGAAATAACGTGCTTGGTTTTGTTTAATTAAAAAAAAATGTATGATTTACGTTACAAACTAATAACTCATGACGTCGTGGTGGAAAATCTGCAACTGGAATAAAATAAATAAATAAATAAGTTAATAAATACAGATGGAATGTGTAATTTTAATAATAAAAGTTTGGTGCAAATTTGTAACAGGCCTAGAATGGACCATAAAGGCCACTGACATCCAACCTAAATTAAAAAAAAAAGCATTAAAATAACAGTTAAAAGATTCTGTATGCACCACAGGTCCAATGACAGAAAGGAAAAAAGAGCAAGGGAGGAAGGATAGGGTACGACTGCCTTGCCACCAAGGTTAGACTTGTCAGGTGTGGTTCGCAGGATGGTTAAATCCCCGATGGCATCGCTAGTCGCGTAGAAAGGTAAGCAGGAAAGAAGGAAGGTACATGCAATAAAATAAAAATGTGAATTTGAAGTAAAAATTAAGTCGAACGCTATACAAAGTCGAAGTCAAACATATAGATCTGAAATAACCGATATGGGCACACAAAAAACGTTCAAATAATGTAGCAATTTTTTTAATCAACGGCTACAAAAACCTGAGTCACAGAAGATCTTTGCGTGTTATGTTGACCTACTAAATAGGCCTACATGGTGTAGTGGGTGTTTAGGGGAGTGTTAGTGGGTAGTGGACCTTAGCGTCACTTTGAAATAGTGTCCTTTCCTTCAGTCATCGACGTCACAGTGGTTGTGGACGCAACAACGATACCGTGTCGGCCTGCAATTGGCTAAGAACTCCTGAGGCTGTTCAAAATTCGTAACGTTTGTCGTGAGTTTAGTTGTATAACTATACTAAAGCCAGGATAAACGTTACGAATTTTGAAATGGTGAATGGTATAAGAATGAATTCGAACGTCGAATAAGAAATTATAACCGAAAACCAGTATGGGAACGGCGAAAAAAACGTCAAGTTATACCAATAGGTTTTTTTTTAAAACAAGAATGCTCTATTACCGAATCCGTTTGCCATTCCTTCTCGTTGTTAATTTGGAAGATGATTAGTCTCTGATTAGTCAGTCAGTCAGTCCAAAGCCACCTACAGTAAAGGCCGTATCAGATCAGACCAAAAAAGGCGAGTAAAATCAACCATTGACATAGAAGCAATCGCAAGTTTGCTAGGTGCTGCCATCTCTACAGCAAGAGGCGAAATTTCAAATTAACCGACGAGGGTTCCAAATTCTGCCAGCCGATGGCGCCACTTGGCAAACTTGTCGCGTCGGTATTTGTCGCGCCTTCTAGCGGAGCATTATGGAAGGCAAAGATGACACGGCCTTTACTGTAGGTGGATGTAGTCAGTCACAGCCAGTCAGTTTATTGTTTTTATTAATTTACAGCAGGGTCGGGCTGGGTCATTTTTTGTTTGCATATGCCCGATAGTCAAAAAAGGAGCCCCCCCCCAGGGGAAGGGGAGGGGATACTTCGGCCCTTTTAAAAATGTTGAAATAACATGAACTAATAATTTTTTTTTGGGGGGGGGGGTGAATTGAAGCTGATATAGTGACCTTATTTATTTTGCAAGATAAATACACTTTACTGGACAAATTCATTATAAATTTCGTTGCAAATGGGGGAACCCTAATGGGTGCAATTGTATAAACCGGAAGAAGGGAAAGTGTGCCCGGAACCTTCTCCAATATTAAGTATAGAGATTGCAAACTGAGGCCTCCGTATCAGCGTGGAACGTTCAATATTTTGCACTCTGCCTTACAAACAGCACAGCACCTTAACTTGAAAACAACTCAGCAAACTAATTTCAGAAAATAATAGTTTTTTAGGCTCATCATTACGCTAAAAAACCTGTACATAACGGTAAAGTTATCCTAAGAAGCGACAGTTTCGTCATCTGTGTTGTGAATGTATCCATTATATTCGAGCGATGTGGATGAGCAATATTAACGTTTTAGTTACGTCCACGTTCTTTCCGTTGTTTTTTTTTAACATCGAAAGAAAATAAAAAATACAAACAAACATATAACATTATTGTATGCGCGGCGTATCTTGAGTCCTGTAAGTATTTTATGAGCGGCTACGTCTGCCTGGTGGGGGGGGGGGGGTTAATCGACGGCCGCCATTGTTTTTGTAACCATCTTGGATATCAACAAGGCACTCTGCTGCCAAAAACGTACAATCGATTATCTGTGTCGTTCTGCGGCGAACTCAAAGATAGGCCGCGCACATTTTAAAAACATGTTAATGAAAAAAAGCCTAGCACACCTATTGTCAGTAGCGGATCTGGCGTTGGCAGACGGACACACGGCCCAGTCCGACCCTGATTTACAGTGCACTGTATTTCGCCTATGAAGCTTATTCGTCTTGCTTGTACACCGTTCTCTTAGTCAATAAGAACAATAGGTGCGCAAAAACTTAGTTACATCTAGATGAAAAATTACATTTTTTCCTTCCTGAACAACATTCAATTTCGTCAATCTTGTTTACACCAGTAACATAAGCACCTTAACTTAATATTATTACATACTCGAACAAGAGACCTAATTAGGAAGTTTTTCCTTTAATTCTAACCACGAGAAAAATTGTGCATAATTTAATATCGCTGTTCATCTATTTTTTTTTGTAATTCACGAAAGACTTTCATCTTCTAGAAGGTTGCTGGTTGCTGCGTGCGTAGTCATTTAGCCTTTCACCAAATTTATTTTGTGTTAAGATGGGTATAACTGATTGGAAAATAAAAGCAGTGAAAATTACCAAAGTGTAAAGTGTCAGCAAGTGCCCACATAAATTATCCGCTGCGAACAAATTACTCGCGGCGGTGGTTGAGGCAAATACGTTGTTTACCAAAAGTGGCCCACTGGGCACTCGCATCCGACGTCCTGGCATCAATTAGTCGAGCAAGCCTGAGGCAAATACTTCTTTATTTAAAATACGTCTGAAGGCTGCTTCCTGAATAGAATGTTGTAAGTATCTTACAATGTGTTTTTAATTTTTTTTTTATGCATTAATAATGACGAAACAATTAATTTTGTGATCTTTTAGTTCTGGGCTGGTGTATAAGTGGCATGCCCTATACTCGTGTTCCCTTTGCTTTTGTGCAAATAAATTTATTCTTATTCTTCTGCGACGTTTAGGGATTTTTCACCCCGCTGTCAAGCAAAAAGGAATTAGATTAGCGTAACTAAAAAGTCAAACAAAATACAATTAAATGGTTTCTAATTTTAAACAACAACAGCAACACAACAAGAGCAATAAAATAAAATAAAAGTTAAAGGGCAATTACATCCATTTTGACATGCATGCTTTACTTTTGGATCATTTACACAATAACTAAACACAAGAATTGCGGTAAGAATACGTTACTTACGTCCGATATAATAATTTAATTACTGCATCACCTAAACACGACACGGAAATCGCCATGGTTTTGCTGGAACGCTCAGAAATAAATGCCGACAGATGTCACGTTTCGATTTAGACTAGCAGCCGATTGAGATAGCTGTATTGACTGTGAAGAGCTCAAGTTTCTGACGGCCTTATCTGGTCGGCAGTGTAGTAGCCAGCTAAGGCCGTCAGACGCTTGAGCTCATCACAGTCAATACTGCTATCTCAATCGGCTGCGAGTCGAAATCGAAGAGATCCGTCTGTCGGCATTAATTTCTGCGCGTTCCAGCAAAACAATGGCGACCTTTGTGTCGTGTTTTGGTGATGCAGTAATTAAATTGTTATATCGGACGTTCGTAACGTATTCTTACCGCAATTCTTGTGTTTAGTTATTGTGTAAGTGATCCAAAAGTCAAACATGCATGTCAAATGGATGTAATTGCCCTTTAAGCCCCGTCAGAGCAAAAGCTAAACAGGGTGGACCTCTGTTTGAAGATGGGTATAAAAAGCACATAGAAGGGTACTTGTTTTTTTTTTTTTTACTTATAATCTTTTCTCTTTTCCCGTCATCAGCATTAAAAAAAATGTTGATATATTAACTGCACAACGCATTACTTATTGACGCATTACTTTTGTCTTGTTAAAGATACGAGTTGCAGAGTGGTACTGTCTCTTTCCAAACTGCAGCTTTACCACTTGAATTAAACTTCAGTCGACGCATACATAACGTTTTTGAGCCTGAAGACTTTTTCGTTCTTAGTTTGGAAATGCAACCGCTCGAAAAGTGTTTGTCAACTGTGCCGCCATGTTGTTTTCATTTAGTATCTTGACCATTCGCTTTGCAGATGTTTCATTTTAATAGGTCTCAAAGGTAGAGTCCGATGTTTACAAGGTTTGTTCTCAGTGTGCTCGCTGTGTTCCTATCTGACGCCTATAGTGTCCGCGGACTATCTTGAGTTCTCCACAGAACGAACACAGATAATCGATTGTATGTTTTCAGTAGCAGAGTGCCTTGTTGATATCCAAGATGGTTACAGAAACAATGGCGGCCATCGATTAAAGCCACCCCCTCCAGGAAGACGTAGCCGCTCACAAAATACTTGCAGGACTCAAGATACGCCACGCACACAATAATGTATTACACACCACACTTTCATTTTCAGTGTTATTTCTTAAACTATATTCATATGCATTGATCTTTTGTGCGGTTTAGCACACAACGTACAACAGAATAAACCAAAGTAACAGTTTCGACTTTTTGCGAAAAGAGCCACAATAAATATTACAGTAAATCTTGTATATATGTTATAAATACTACAGTATTACAATAAATATTACAGGAAATATGGCATACAAATGCTACTGTATTACAATAAATATTACAGGAAAAATTACATACAAATACTACAATGTTACAATAAAATATTACAGGAAAAATGGCATACAAATACTACAGTATTACAATAAATATTACAGTAAATATGACGTACAAATACTACAATATTACTATAAATATTACAGTAAGTTAGTACTAACTTGCAAGTGTCATTAATTTTACTAATGTAATTGAAGTACAATCATGGTCCCCGCATCAAATATTCTGGCCTGAGACAAACTGCAATAGCGGGCCCTCTCCCTGAACGAAATCGGGGAAAAAAGTTACACTATGTTTTGGCTTTATTTGTGCATAGCGAGTTGGTTCAGTCATTAATCCAAGCTGCTTATGTTTGAAGATTTCCCTGCATAACAAGCTGACTGGCTTGCACTCCAGTGCTCCTGCTGTACTATGTGTTCGTTGTCGTGGAATTGGAGTTGTTTGTTGGGAATATAAAAAATTCACAAGACACACAAATCGAGGACATTACGCATGGTCACCATAAACTCATACCGTAATTGGGGAAAAAATGGCTCAGGCCGTGCGAGCCCCTTGAGTGGCCGAACCTGGGTACTGCGGGTTCCCCCGACCCCCCCCCCCCCTTCCCCGTTGTGAGGGCCCTGAGTCTAATCACAGCAAAAGGTTTTCTTTTCCTGTTAATAAACCGAATTCTTAGCGCTCATCAAAACTCTGTTGCCCCAAAGTCAACACTTTACTTAATTATCTTGACACTCCTTCCCCTTAGGATTATAGAAGCCAGTTTGACCAAAATCCTTGGTTCATTAAGATAATTTAAAACTCCTTTGGTTCCCTACTGCTCTTAACCCTATCGTCTCCTTAATTAGGAAACTGCAAGGTTTCTGGAAAACTGCGTAAAAATTCCTTTAATTAATTACCAAAATCACGCTAATGTGTCATAATTAACGAACATTATGGGAACAAGAAAGAATCTGTTTGCACTCTCTTCTATCCGCTTCAGTAAAGGCATATTCGTCGGAGATGATTTAATTATAAGGTTTGCTGATTAGCATCGTTACGGACAAGAAATTTTCTTTAAAATTGCATGAACTTGGTACTGTTTTTCTTGATTTCTTTACGACCCTTGTTTATGTGCAGAACGCTGGCAGCGGGATTATCATTACCGTTGGCGGAATTTTATCAGTAGTATTATGCTTTTTTTCTTCTGTAAACGTGCTTTAAGGAACCGTGCGTTGCTTTTCCTTTCCGCAAACGTCACTATAGCGCTAGACGACCAAAAGAAACGGCTACCTGGCGGATTAGTACACAGACTACCAAACATATTCTAAAAAAAAATGGGTGCTGCCATCTCCGTACGATTGCTGTGATCGTTCAAGTCGCTGGAAAATGTTATCGTGAAGGTTTTACTGCCAATCGAAATGAATCGATAGAATTTTATGGTTGTGTATTTATTACTTTACTTTCCTGCAGCTTTGTTGTCTCAGTTAATCCACAACAACTATATAAAAGCACGGCCGTATTTGCTGTCGACGATCAAATATTTTTATCGATGGGAAGCAGCCGTCTTGTGTCCACAGTAGAGCTAGTACATGGCTGCACTTTTTTGTTGCTGCGTGGCTGCATTTAGTAGTACTAAATGCAACCATGCAGCAACAAAAAAAGTACTAAAGTACTAAAGTTTCGTGAAGTATACTAAATTAGTACTTCACGAAACGAGGAAAATGAGACGCGTCCCCAGAGGTGGAAGTGGGTCACTTTTTCCGACCCATGACCCACCTGACTCACTCGAATTCTGACCCACGACCCACTTGACCCAACCGATAAAGAACGAAATGTCACCCGTCCGTGACCTGTCTGATAAAAAAATAATATAGTATGCAAATGCATGCAATATTTTTTTTTTTATTATTTTTTTTTTTGACCTTTGGGGAAAAACTATTTTTAAAAAAAAAATAGTAAGGAAACGTAAGAAAAATTGTTAAAGAGTGTTAGTAAGACGACTGAAGTGTCAAATAACGTACTTAACACGGTGGGACGGTGGGTGAACGTTCTTGACCCAAGATAAAAATGTGACTCATGGGACAGTTCTATTTCTAGCGTCCACAACTGCATCACTGCGAATTGCACCTAAATTATAGTATATAGGTGCAATTATTATAGTAGGTTTAGCGAACAGCTTTAGTACTGCGAGAAACGCATGGAAGCTTGAAGTGTAAATCATAGCTGCACGAAAGTTGCAGTTTGACGTTCGAACACCTTATTTGAGGTAAAGAACCAGGGCCGTAACAAAGTCGTTTGGCGCCCGGGGGCAACGCACAGAAATGGTGCCCCTTCCCATACACCGCGAAAGTAAACTTGGATCAGTTGGCCAAGCGCACGAAACATTAATGGTATCGGGATCGTCAGAAGCACTTTCAATGGTAGCGGGAGCGGGATACGTAATTGCGGTGTTGTCGCCGACTTAGATGGTGGTGGTGAATGGGCGGATTGAAAGCCGTCACAACTTTCACTTTCGGTTTGTTTGTCAACTGCGGTGTGGTGTGGTCGCCATCGCAGCCACCAGCAATAGTTTTGTTTGCCACAGTAACAGTAGACTTTTTTTTAAATAATCACCCAATCTTCCTCTCAGTTTCTACCCTCATCTTCTTGCTAACGCCGTTTTTTCCGATTTTGTGCTCCAGAGAGTTTTGGTTTAGGCATTGTGACGTTACGACTAAATTGACTGAACTGATAGCGGGCGGGAAGGGATGTACACGACTACACCGTACACGTCACTAATTACCGTTACCCAAAACCAATCACTGGCCTCTAAATTGAAAACTTTTCAAACATTTCCCGACCTAATCATGCATAAAATCAATCTAACATACCTAATTTAGCTTTTTAATAATACGTTGCGTTATTAATCCAGTTTCCATCCCAAGTTCAGGAATTATATTTAGAAATGCTAACTATTATATATCAATATCAACAGCAACAAATTACCTCGAGGCCATTGTTTGTTCCCATAAGAAGATAATTATTCGAATATTCGTTCAAAATAAAAAAAAACTATCGTTTTTTTATTTACTGTGTAGGGCCGTCTCGCTAACTTTTTTAATTATTTGGCGCCCCCCCCAAACTCAAACCTGGGGGGGGGGGGGCCTGCACTAATTCGAAGAGTGCAGTGGGTGGAACATGGGTCG